>CAUYSK010025712.1:0-62306 GCA_963575035.1 Avahi laniger | reverse complement strand
GGGGAGATTCAGGTACTAATTTAAGCTTCGGGGACAGACTCTGGCTTCCAACTCAAAATATTTTTCTCTAAGCCCGTGTGTCCCCTTTACCTGCAGAGGGCAAGGAGAGGGGGGCTCGGAACAGCGCAGTGGGTCACCGCCCTCGCACATAGCCTTGGAAGGCCGCTGGGCCTCCCCACGGGAGGATCAAGACTGCACACGTGGTGCGTGGGTTCTGTGTCGGTGAATTTCGCTGCCGTGGTCCCCAGACATGGCACGGCAAGGCCGGCTGGTGGAGGGAAGGCCCGGGATCTGGAAGAGCATGTCCACCCGGGGAGCAGGTGGGCACGCGTGCATGTGTTTGGGGCCGGCTGGCGGAGGGAAGGCCCGGGATCTGGGTGAGCATGTCCACCCGGGGAGCAGGTGGGCACGCATGCATGTGTTTGGGGACGGGTGGCGGGAGGCTGAGGAACTGAGCGCCAGGCCAGGAGAGGCGGCGCAGGCAGAGCCCTATGTGAAGGGGGAAGGAGAGGAGGGCGCTAACAGTCACCGAACATCTGCAAAGTGCCAGGCTGGGCGTGATATTTCATTTATTTCTCATGGTAACCTGGGGTGGGCGCCATCATTTCCATTTTGAGGACGAAGGCCCTGGAGGGCTCAGAAAGGCTGGGTGACTCGTCCAAGTCCGCACAGCTCATAGTTGGCAGAGCAGGGATCTGTACCCGCGTGAGCAGCAGGGGGGAAGGGGTGTGAGGACAGAGGTGAGCGTATTCCTCCCACTTTACTACCACCTGCATGCCGACAACTTCCAGACGGAGCTCAGGCCCGGCTCTGCCCTCTTGCTGGCCTTTCTGTATCCATGTCGTCTACTCCTTATCTTTGCCATCTTCCCATTTGCCACTAATGACTCCCTCATCCATCTCTCATCCCAAAGAGAGACCAGGAGTCCGCCTGGAGTCTCCCTGCCTCCTCCCTCCCCTGCCGTCTCCCCATCCAGCAGCCAAGCCCCGTCCACTTCCCCTGGGAAACGCCTGCCTCATCCACCACCGTCACTCCAGTCTGACTGCCACCACCAACTTGAGCATGCATCAGCGTCGCCCAGGGGCCTGCTGAACTGCAAATCGCCGGGCTCCACGCCAGAGCTTCTGATTCAGCAGGTCTAGATGGGGCCCCAGCATTTGGATTTCTGGCAAGTCCCAGGTGCTGCTGATGCTGCTGGTTCGAGGATCACACTTGGAGAACCACTGCTCTAGAGTTTATTTCTACATCAAAGATCTAATCGTATCATTCCCCTGCTTAAAAATGCCGGTAACTCTCCATTATCATTAGAATGACGCTCCAGCTCCTTGCGGTGATCGTCACAATCCGCCTAGACTCACCTTTTCAGCATCACCTCAAGCTAATGACCTCCCTTCCACCTTGGATGTGGCCGCATCACACTATTCATATTCCTTAAACATGTCATAGATTTCAGACCCTACACTGCTCCCTCTGCCTGCAACTCTTTGCCCCTTGTTGCTTGTCAAATTCCTACTTGTCTATCAAGGTCCAACTTGACTGTTACTTCCCTGAGAGGCATCACAGTGTGTTAGAATAATCATGGACTTTGATGTCAGACAGGCTTGGCTTTGAATTCTAGATCAATCACTTGTTAGCCAGGTGACCCTGAGTTAGCCTCTCTGGTAAGCTGCAGTCAACCCCAGTGTCTCCATTATAAAATGTGAATAATAATATCTGTCTCGTAAGATTGTTGTGTAGAGAGGAAATGGTGCATGATAAATGCCTGGTGGGTAGTAGGTATTCAATAAACAGTAGCAACAATTATCATTAGCTATGCTCCGAAGCTTTGCCTGGCTCCCTAGCGCTGAAATACTTCCTTTCTTCTCTGTGCTCCCATAAAATTGTGCACATGATTCCATTTTGCATATACCACATGCTATGGTCTCGTATTATTTTTATATACTGGGCCCCATTCCCAGTTTAGTTGGGGCCATTGTATGAATTGTAACAATCGAGCTTAGACTTAGTGGGCATGTGGATTGGCAAGCAGAGGCATCTTTGTAGGAAAAAATATCTACAAGTGGATACAATTCCATACCAGAGCACCTGCTTGGTGAGTAGAGTGAGGACCGGGATTCAGCTCCCTTTCACCCCTTGCACAATATACAACCTGCACAACTGTACTTGGAGGTTCTATGTATATAGAATGTGAGCTCTGTGAAAGTAAGAAGTGTCTCATTCAACCTGAAGCCACAAACAATGTGAAATCAGTGCATCTAGAGGCAGGCAAGATTGGCAGAGGATGGGAAGTGCATGAGCAGGATAATTAGGGTAATAGCCCCAGGCTCAGGGATAGGATCTTTACTCCTGGGGAGGAGGGCAGTGTAAGAATAGGTTTAGCAGCCTTGGAGACTCAAGCTCGGGGAGCAATCAGAAGCTGAATTCCTAAAACCGGGTGATGAATGAGAACGTCCTTTGGTTAACAAGACAATGGCTAAGCCCCTGCAAGCCGCACTGGGGCTCTTGAACGCCTCCCTGACCTCTCGGACGAGCGCCTGGTACATGGTCAAGCCTACAGGTACCGTCCTCACCTCTGCTGTGAGGATGGGCAACCAGGCCCACAGCATTCTTAGAAGACATTAAGATGCCACTGTCTCTAGCTTCCTTTCTTGCCACCGACCCACATCAATTGCCTACTGCCTATCTCTTCTGCTTAGCAGCAAGCCCATCTCTTAGAAGGCTTCCAGATGCCTTAATTAATACATTGTCATTTCCTTTGCAGACCCTTCGCTCCCCTTAACAGCTGGAACTCAGTGGGGAAGGCGGAAATCATTCCCAAGAAGTGAGCCTTGTGACAAATTTCCCAGGCCGCCTGTGTGTGCCTGTGGGGTTTGGAGGAGGTCCCAGTTTAAGCTGGTGAGGGAGCCCTGAACCTAACTGAACTGCAAACCGTTCATGACCCCCCATAACAACTCTTTCCGTGGAAAACAGCCAGCACAGGCATCCAAGGGTGGGCAGGCAAGATGCGGAGGCCTTTTCCTGAGTCTGCTGCGGGCTTTCTCTGGGCCTCAGGTTCTGTGATCCCAGGGAAGGAACCTCTGAAGACTGCTCTCGGGGAAATAGGACTTAAGCCGTGCACCTTCACAGGTGGAGTTACAATGTCATTCTTTAGTCCTGCCCTACCTGGGGATCCCCTGTAGACAGCCTCACACCTACACAGGTTTCTTACTCTGCCTGTGCTTCTCCAACTTCACAACGCTCAGTCTGCAGGTTTTCAAAGACAGAACCAAACCCGATTTGTCCCTTTATCCCACACCCCTAGCTCAGTGACTGACACGTAGGAGGTGTTAAATCACTGTCTGTTGACTGATTAATAAATTGAAAGCTTGATTTTCTAAGCCTTAAGGATGACAGCTGGGTTGATATAAACCTGCCGAAGGAAGCTCGCCCTACGTTTATGCAAGGAATACTTACTACGCGGTGTCTTGTCCTGTATGACTCAAGGAACTACAGGTTGAGTCTCCCTTATCCGAAATGCTTGGGTCCAGAAGGGTTTCCGGTTTTAGATTTTTTTTTTTTTGGATTTTGCAATATTTGCATATACATAATGAGATATTTTGCGAATATGATCCAAGTCTAAATACAAAGTTCATTTATGTCCCATATACAGCCCAGACACACAATCTGAAGGTGTAATTTCATGCAACATTTTTAATAATTTTGTGCATGAAAAAAAGTTTTGACTGCAGCTTTTCACAATGATAGGTGTGGAATTTTCCACTTGTGGCATCATGTTGGCATGCAAAAAGTTTCAGAGGTTGGAGAATATTGGATTTCGGATTTTTGGATTAGAGATGCTCAACCTGTGTTTCAGGCCCTGTGTTAGGTGCATACGGGTGTCAAGATGAATACGACATGGTGCTTTCCGTCGAGGAGCTGCCAGTCTCACTTCCACTGAGCGTCCGTTGCAGCAGTCGCCATTCACACGTCACCGATGCCTCCACCTTCCTGTTTGAGTATGACGCGCTTCGGTGCTTCTAACACAGTGCTTATGCCACACGACTTCGTTAAAATGATTTCTGCTCACATCAATCTGCCCTTTTAGTGGGAAATCTCCTAAAGGAAAGGGATCTGGCTTCAAATCCTAGCACTTCCAGATGCTAGCCTCTCAGGGCTGTTGTCTTAGTCTGTAAAAAGGGGTGGTGAGAATAACACCCGCCGTCCAGGTAAGGGGTCTGAAGACATAAAGTTCTGCCAAGTGTCCCTTTCAAACTGGCCACTCAGAGCCACCTCCCTTATTACCGTTCTCCTGGATCAGCCCACTCCTTCCTCCCCATTCTTCCAGCAAGCAGATGCAGCAAACAGGAAGACGCAACCAAAGTCACTGCTTCAGCCACCAGTTCTCACATGTCCCTTTGGTGCAGGGAGGAGAGCATAAGATTAGGGTCTAAATAGGGCATGAGGCTGGGCTCTGGCCACTTGCTATGTGTCTGAGCTTGGGTTAATTACAAGACTTTCCGAGCCTCCATGTCCTCATCTGTGGAATGGGGTCCTAATCCTGCCTCATGGGCCATGTGGGGGTCCCACATGGTGTCTGGCCTTGTCAGGAGCTATCAGCCCCCTCCCCCTTCTCCTCCCTTCGCTCCTGGTGGCTCAGCTTTGAACGAGGAAGAGACATGACCAAGTGTCTGGAGCAGATGAGGCCCCGTTCTGATCCTCTGCAGAGACAAGGGAAGCCGCGGGAGGAGAAAGTCTAAAGCATGGCCGAGCTCCCCACTGAAGCAGGTGTCGGCTGGGCTCACACGGATGGCAGACTGCAGGGCTGGGGGCCCAGCTGCAACCTCCTGGGGACTGTCCACCTTGGTCCTGCAGGGGGAGGGGGAGGCAACCAAGAGGGGGAGAGAGGGGAGGGCCTGGCGCACTGTGGCAGCCGACACGGTCATCTCAGAAGAAAGTGACAGTGGCTACAGTCACAAAATTGCTTTCATTGGCTTTTTATCAGGTGAGTGGAAGGACTCCAGTGACAGAAAAGAACCTTTAGGGAACTCAGAATGAGGCAGTGTTGTAAAGGGAGGGGCCGAAGAGGCAGGAACAGCAAAGGCGGCTGTGGCCACGGTGCAGGCCACGGCTCTGGCCCTTTTGTTCTCAAGTACAACTGCCCATGAATAACGAGCCCGACGAGATGGATTTGCTCCTTTCCCAGGTCTCAGTGAGCTGCATGCAGGAGTCACCACTTGGCATGCATCTGTTAAGAAGCTGTTCCAGAAAGGACCTTTCCCAGTCAAACAGCCCATTCCTCTTCCCTGAGAAGCAGGATGACCTTAACCCACGCTTAAAAGCCTATGTGAAAGGGACGGTCCCCCACACTCTGTCCTGCCGAACTCTCCACACCGCTGTCGTCCCCTCCTGGCATCCTCACTGTCGCTGCCCAATCCAGGCCCCATCCCACCCTCTCGATCATGGACAGCTGTCTAATGAGGAAAGCTGCATCTGGTCTTCCCACCTCCTCTCCAGCCCCCTCTCGCCTGCTAGAGTAACTTTCTAGAACCAAAGCCCATCAAGCCACTCCCCTCTTTCAATAAAACAAACAAACCACCTGCTCTTGGATAGCTCCCACTGGCCCTCTGGACATGGTTTAAACACCCAAACATACCGATCCCATCACAACTGGCCCCTGCCTGCAGCCCTGTTCTCCGCCCCTCCCGTGCTTGCCCCCACGGCATTGCCCGTCTGTATCGCAGCATCCACCACACCTAGAATGTCCCGTTCTATCAAGACAGTCCTTCTTGATCCTCAACCCTCTGCTCAACCGCTGTCTCCTTGGTGAGCCCTTCTCTGTTCCTGTTCCTGTATCACACCCTGTTCAGCTTCTATCAAAGCTACCCCTGCCACTCACTACTCATGTGACTTTGACCCTTACCTGCGGTGGGACTTCATCTGTAACACTTGCTTATTGCGAAGATTGACTTAATACAGTCAAGCGTTCAGAACAGTGCCTGGCCCACGGGAAACACTTAATGCATGCCACCCATTGTTATTATTACCATAATTATTACCATTATTAATGTAGTGTGAGTCACACTCATTGTGTGTGAATTACACAGTAATTCTTGGTTTACCTGTCTTTCTCTTTGAGTAGATTTTGAACTCCGCATGGGCAATTCCTCACATCCAAGTGGTACTTGTCAGAAACTAGGTGCTTTGATGAATGAATGAATCGTTGAATTAGAATCGAAGCACATGTCTTCCCGATTGGAGTAAATGCAAAACTAAGCCTTAATGGGGAAGGTAAAGCAAAGCTGTCTCTGAGCTTGGCTGTCACATGGGGACAGAGCTGAACACTCAGTGTCGGCCTTTGGATCAGTATCTTTATTTTAAAGATGCTGAATGGAATTTTGTGACCTATTTGCAGTTAAAATAGTCTCTGGCTCAAGGTGAAAAGTGATCCCAGGGGACTAGTTGTATTTTTTTTTTTTTAGTTCAGCAAAATGTCTCTGGACAAGCTTCCCAGTAGATTGAGGCCATGGGCCGCCCACCCCACCGGATCTCTGGCAAACTCCCTCCACCATCCTTTCTCCCAGGAGCCCCTGAGGGGAAATGGAATGAGGCATTTCAGCTTCATTTAGGCTTATTCATCAAAATGTCATTGGTAAGAGCTATTTGATGTCCAAGGCTTATGAGCCTTGAATGTAAGCCTTCCAAAGCCCTTTTCTCTTTGAACTTAAATGTGCCATTCTGCCAACATAGAGCGAATGCCAACAGGGTACCGTGTTCTGAATTGTGAAGCCAGAGGGTGCCTCTATCACTTCCTAACTGTGCTTTACTCTCTCGCAAGCAGGGACCCGAAGATGTGAAATGCAGCTTCTTGCCTTCCAGGGCACGAGAGCTCAGCACTTAGCCAAGAATGCCTTCTACACCCAGAGTGAGAGCAGAAGCGGTTCTCGAGGTCAACTCTCCGGCTCTCTCACTTGACAGATGAAGTACAATCTCTTTATGGGCCAGAGCTGAACTTGGGCATCTAGTTCTAGGCACCTTCCAAATCATCTGCCCAGAAGGACATCTCAGAAGTTAATGCCAACTGAGGGCAACGTGGCGGAGGGACGTGAGGCTGTAATTCCAGCAGGGAGAGGCCACATGCTACCATGGACTTGGACTCAGGTATCTAAATTTAACTGGACCTCTGCCACTCACTGGCTGTGGGACACTGGGTGGACCATTTTGTACTTTGAAGCCTCGGGTTTCTTAGCTATAAAATGGGATAATAACACCTATTCATAGAGCTGTTGTGAAGGATAAAAGAGCTAATGCTTGTGGCAGCAGTTTGTAGACATTAAATCACTGCACAAATGTCAAGGGTTACTAAGACAATGCCCAGACAGAGACCTGCCTGACTGCAGGGGGTCCCAGTCATCTGCTGTGGGGAGAAGCGCTAGCGTCTCCAAAACCCTTTCGCGATGCCGCGTCACCTCCACCCTCCAGCCTGCCTTCTTCTATTGACACTCCCAGCTCTGACAGTGCTCTAGCCACATGACTGTCCTTGCATTTCCCCAAACCATAAGAGATGCATTCTCCATTTTGAGCTATTTCCCCTTGAACTACAGCCAGTCTGTCAGCTCCACAGCTCCCTCTAGCTATAACCCTTCATCGTGCTCCCCCATGTGAGCTATGTGCCTTTAAAGACTACCTCCCAAGATGCCGATTCAGCCATTGCAATGAGCTCTCAACCCGGCCACCCACTGACCCTGCTCTTGCCAGTGACCTCCGTATTCTTCAATCCGAGGAATGCTTTTCTGGATCTCCTTTCAAGAGGTGGAAAACCTCTTTACCCCTTCTTTTTCTGTAGCCTTCACAGGCTCTCCTCTTCCTCCCTCTTGAATGTATGACCTTCTCCGTGGGTGACTCCTTTCCAACTGGGTCTTCAGGAGCACCTACCTGATCACCCCCTGGAGCACACTTTGGCCAACTCTCTCCTGAACATCTCTACCTGGACGTCCAAAAGGCACTAAAGTTACCATTTCCAAAGTTAAATTCATACCCCTCTCTCCTCCTAGATCTGCTCGCTTTTCTCCCGAATCATCCACCTCAATGCCAGGTACCACCAACCATCCAGATGTCAAGGCGGAAACCTGGGAGTCACCCTGCTGTTACCCCTCTCTCTTAGGTTCCTTGTCCACTGGGCCACCGAGTCCTGATGATTTAGCTGTTAAACAGTTTTCAACAGGTTACACAATGGCACATAGAGTAGGATCCCATTTTTACAAAAAGAACTTGTGGGAAACATATTTTTCATTAAAAAAGCATTCTTTGATTGATTGTATTGTTTCTTGTTTGAGATATAATATAATAAACTATGCTTTTGATTCAAAATGTACTTGAAATATATTTCAAATATCAAGAAGATATTTCACATTTAATGATCTAAAGGTATTAGATACGTAATTTCTTTATATTTCAGGAATTTGTATGTTTCTTCATAAAAAGGTTTCCTATCAGACTTATATAAACATTGAAAGCTTCTATAAACCAAAAAAAAAAAAATATTGGAATGTACGACATAGAGATGTTAATCATGGGTTAACATCTGGACGGTAGAATTAGAAATAATTTTTAGTTTTTTAAACCTTATATAGCTTTCAAAAAGCATGATTACCTCTATATAAAAGAAAAACTATTATCTTTAAAGATAGTCTTTGAAGATAGTCTTTTGGTTCTCATCATCTCTTGCAACAAAAGCCTTCCACCTGGTTCCCCCACCTCCAGTCTTGTCTCCCTGCCCTCCTGTGTTCCACACTGCAGCTCAGACAGGCCTTCTCCACGACCGCAGCCCACTGCCGCCCTCATTTCCCACCATGCCCTGTTCCAGGCAGACCACCCTACCTGCGGTTCCTGAAACTGAAGCCACCCCTGCACCCTCATGTCTCCATGCCTTGTTGGATCTGTGCTCCCTCTCTGCCTCCTTCCCCCTCCTTGTCCCTCCTTTAGATGGCCAAGGTCTCCTCATCCATAAGGCTCAGCATCACCTCCCACAGGTGCCTTTCCCAGGTGTCACAGGCAGAGTTCAGAACGCCTCTGCTGTCTTCTCACTGCACTTCCCACCATTGTCCTTCTCACCTGCTTTTTATCCATCTGGCCCCCATCAAAAGGTAGCCTCCTAGAGGCTAAGGACTACTTTTTGACTTTGTATCTGAACACCCTGAACAATTTCAATTAGAAACTCACTTCACATAAATGTGCTGGCATGATACAGGCGGGCCCTGAGACTGGCCCTGGGGATACTCCAGTCTCTATCCTTCCTCCCTTTCCTAAGTACAACTCCACCAAGATACACCATCATTGCTGAGCAGGCCTGCCGTGGGCTCAGCTGCGAGGGAGCCACTGGGGCAAGTTGAGTCCAAACCCGAGAGCGTCCCAAACAGCCATCCTTCTCATCTCCACCACTCAGACACAGCCCCGGGGGTTAGAGGCCACCCACCTGGTCCAATTTGTGTGAATCCACTTGCTTTTGCTCCGACTACACTCCCTCTTTTAATGGGATTATAACAAAAGACAACGATCTTCATGCCTATGCAGAAAACATGCTTGGATGCTCCTCCACGACTAATAAACCTTGTGTCCAAGCCCACTCTCTTAGCCTGTTTTCTGCTTCTATAACAGAGTACCATAGATTCGGTAATTTGTGAACAATTGAAGTCTATTTGGCTCACAGTTCTAGAGTCCAGGAGCATGGTGCTGGCAGCTGATGAGGGTCACCCATGGTGGCAGGTGAGAGGCGGAAGTCAGAGCATGAGACAGACAGAGGCACCAGAGGCCTGACTCACTTTATAACAACCCACTCTTGCAGTAACTAACCCGCTCACTTGATCACTTGTGAGTGATCTATTCATGGGGGCGGAGCCCTCACGACCCAGTCACCTCTTACTGGGCCCCAACCCCCCATACTGTTGCACTGGGGATTAAACTTTCAGCACGTGAACTTTAGGGGGACACAGTCCAATGACAGCACCCACCATCTTGGGTAAACAGGTGATGACAGATGTAAAAAGAACGAGGCTCTAGAACTTCCAATGGCGACAACCCCAGGCCTCTATACTTTAATTCATATCACTCAGCTATATAGGCAGCTACTGTATCTCTCAAACTCTCCATAGAAAGAGATTCTTTAGTCAACCTGAAGCCCCTTGTTGGGGAATTTCTCCTTTATATCACGTTTATAGCTCCTGCTGAAGTGGGAAACATTCTTTGTACTGGGAAACACATACCCCTTGAACAAGAAGGGGGACACTGAGAGACAGCCTGCTGTCCCTAAAAGAGCCTAATAATAATCACTCCTGGGCCAAACCAGCTTATGCTCACCCCTGGGTTTGCTCGGCCATGAGGATTTCCTGTCAACGTCATCAACAACCCTCCAGGAAGAGGGCCTGGCACCGACTGCGTTCTAGTGATCCACTAAGGGAAGTTCCAGTCTTCACTGGAGGGAGGCTTGGCAGGTTCTGTCACTGCCCTGGTGGCCAGCCCTGTCGTCATGGCTTCCCCCGCTGGGCTGGCCTGGCCCACTATGTCCGCTCTGGTTGGCCCTTTGTGCTGTGTCACCTCACCCGGTGCACCGTGTGACTCCAGCCCCGAGGGCTCTGCAGGCTGCTGAGATGCGAGAATATGCGGGATGCCTTGGTAAGCAGCCTGCACCGGCTCAGGCAGCGACAGGCAGGGCTGCGTGGAGGGAGGGGGTCGGGGCCCACACCCACCGGCTGGGTCAGCCCACGTGACATGCCCCGCACTTCGAGTGCTGTCACTGCTGCCCTGGGATCTAACATCTTTGAAGGCAGCCTGAGGGGCCTGGTGCACAACCGAGAAGTGTGGTGGAGTGATGTCCTGTGGTGTGAGAGCTGGGACTCACAGATGTGTTTCCCCCCCCTGCAGACAACAGTCTCACTAGGCCCGCGCAGGCCATCAGCTGTGCTTGACACAAAGCTGTGGGCAGCACGCTGACACGCTCCCCTGTACACGATCCCCCCTTGCCTGCCCCCTTCCCCTTTCCCCTCGCTTCTTGGGCTTTGGCCTTGGAATTGCACTCCTGACTTAGGTAAGCTTTTGCCTTGGGCTCTGCTCTCTAGGGAGCCTGGCCTAAGACAGCTCTTATACTTCCTGTATGCTGAGTACTCTGTGTGTGTGTGTTATTTTAAGTCTTTACAAAAAAAAGTCTTTGCAGATGAGCACGGGAGCCTTGGGGGAAGGAGTGAAAAGGATAAGATAACTTGCTCAAGAACACACAGCTAGTAAGCGGATGAATTGAAATTGTAGCTTAGGTCTGTCCAACATCAAGAGTTGTGCCCTCTCAGATCATGAGCACTGAAGTCAGACAGACCAGGGCTTAAATGCTGGCTTTGAACTTACTAGTGGTGTGATCTTTGTCAGGTTACTTAACCCCCCCGAGCCTCCATTTCCTCGTCTGTATAAGGGACAGATTCAGATGCAGTGACCTCCAAGGTCTCTTCCAGCTGGGACATTCAATAGCCCCAAGATTCTCACAGGGGACCCTCTGCTGTTACAGCCTCTGAAATGTTCCTGTGCAGCTTGGGAGGGGTCACGGGACGGATCCAGGCCTTAGGGCTACTGTGATCCTAGGGGAACATTTTGGCAGACATAACAAAGCTCTAAACCTTGGGAAGGTGGGGTCCCAGCGTCACCCACTCCTGCCCAGGGCCCACCCCAGTGGCATTCAGACAGCCTCCCTGAAAAGCTCTTCCCTTCTCCTTGCCCAGGTAACTCCCACCCCTTCTTCAGAAGTCAGCTCAGTATCTGTTCCCCAGGGAACCCTTCCCTCCCCTCCCCTTGCACCTCCAGGCTGGCCCCACTCTGCTCTAGACGTCCTCGCACAACTCCTTGCACGCTGCCTGCCCTGCACGTGCCACAGCATGGAATTATATATTAATGTGATCGTTCACTGACCTCTGTCTTGCTCCATAGTCTGGAAGAGCCATGAGGGTAGTGCCCATGTTTACTTTGTCCCCCATTATATTTCCAACGTCTAGAACAGTGGAAGGTGGTTCAATAAATATTTACTGAGTTAGAGGGCTAATTAACTAGTTAATGTCAGGTAGCCAAGTCTTGATGAGACCAAAGCAGCAGTGTTTTTGCTTGAAAGACGATCTGGGGTGAATTTTAAGATCCCCGTCTGATTGCCCAAGTCACTCAGTATGTGGCTGCATGTCCTTGAGTCCCAGACTCCTCTCCCTCTCCTGCCAGTCCGTGTCACAGCTCATTAGGGGGCTAACAAGGAGATGGCTGTGCACTGACACTGCCATCCCTGGAGTCACCCTACCAGTCATCAAGCAGCACAAGGGGGCTGAAGAAATGGGCCCAAGGTGATTGAGGACGTCGGCAAGAAGGGAAGGAAGAAGCCTGGTGGTTCAGCTTTCTATGGCCTAACTACTGAGAAACCTTCACAGTGGAATCCACATAAGAAGAAAGTTCCAGGAGGCAGTCTGGAAGATTCGGTAGGGAAAAGCGGCAAATCCTTTTCTGCTTAAGCATGTGCACCATCAGCATGATGGGCTCAATCTCAAAGACCACAGAGGGCTCCCTGCTGAAGCCTTCACCCTGCCATCCCCACCCCATGTCAGTTCTCTGGGGCTCCCTAGGCCTTTTGTGGCTTCTGTTGACTTGCCAGCCTTCTGCATGCAAGCCTCTGTCTGCGAGCAAGACCTCCCTTCTGAGCCAGCTCCTGCTGGACTCCAGTCACTCTGGGTGGCTCACAGTTCCCTGAACGTGGCTTGCTGTTTTACCCTGCCGGGCCATCGCAGATGCTGTCCATACCGCCAGGCAAACTCCTAAGCATCCTCCCTCCTCAGCTCTTACATATCTTTTCCACCGCACTCATCTATATAGAACTTTCCACAATGCGTTGTCATGGATTGCTTATTTAATACCTCCACTAACATTTTTATCCTTGAAGACTAGGATTTTTTAAATTTATCTTATGTTCCAAGTTTGGTAGATATAAAGAATTAAAACCATAGTAGTTCTATCAATAAAGGGATCTGGATTCCAGTCCTGGCTCTGTCTCATACTCACCGTGTGGCTCTGTACAAGTCGTTCACGCTGCAGATCGCGCATGTGTACAGTGGGAATGACATCTAGCTAAAAGGTATGTTTACAGAGAAGGATGAGAGATGATGCAGGCAAAGCACCTTGCACATCCGCACACGCTGGGAGGCTGCAGGAGCTCCTGGCACCCCGGAGAGACAAAGGGGTTCGTCCAAGGTCACACTAAGAATCCAGGTCTGTGCTCTCTGCAGTAGGCCCTCATTACCTAACCTGATCATAAAAACTCGGATACGGAAATATGGACAGTGAATTAGCAATGGTTTAATTAATTTTTATGGTTGTTAATAGTGTGTACAAAGAAAACAAGAGATTTCCCCCTGGAAGAACTTTCTATACTCTTGCTCTAACCTAGCAGATGACTGCCATTCCATGATGCTCACCTACATTTTAATCAAGTCTCCACACTTGCCCTGAAAATCTACAGCTGGTCCAAGTGCACCTTGGCCCTTGGTTTGTAAAAGGACATTTAACGAAAGCAGAAGACAATAGAAGAAGTAACAAAATAACTGTAACTGTGACCAGTTCTGCTGCCCGTCCATCCCTGGGTCCCTGCTGTTTAGTCATGTCTCCCTCAACAGCATCTCTCAAGGGTCAAAGTCAGTTATGGGTGACTTCTTCCAGGGCCTGTCCAGGTTCTGCCAGAGGGTGCTAAATGAGCAGCAAAATAAACAGAACAAACAAAAAGCACCTGGATTATCCAAAAATGGAACCCAAACTCCCTAATCTGCATTCGTCAGTCAAGGCCTCCATGACTTTGACCTTGGGAGAGGTCAAAGACTCTCGGGGTAGGAATCATGGCGGCATTACTCACCAATGTGCATCCCCAGCGCCTGGCTCAGTGCCAGCCCAGTGAAGGTTTATGGAATGAATGGACAAATAAGTGAAAAATGCATGAGTGACCGACTGAATAAACGGAGGGTTTATGAGCAGATAACACAGCTTTACCCCCTTCCAATCCCTCCCAGCCCACCGTCAGGTCCAGATCACCTGTCCTCTCCTTACCCTAGCGATCAGCTCCCCAACCATTCCTGTCCAGGTGCCGTTGGCCTCAGGTACACCGTACACGCCATCCCCGACCAGGCGGATCTTGTAGTTGAACCGGAGGATCTCGGCCAGCTCCTTGAGCATGTCCACACAGAAGCCCTCGTAGCGGTCATTGCCTTCCATCTCCTGGTGGTTCCCCTTCAGCATTAAATACGGGTTTTCCTGCAGCAAAACTGGGCAGCTGTCATTCTCATCTTAGCCCTGGCGTCTCGGCCACACGTGATAGGGAGGGCCAGGGTGCAGGGTGGGGAGGAGATGGGGTAGCAAAGGGAAGTGGCTTGGGTAATGGGTCTTTTGGGGGTGCCAACTAGCTCCTCTCCCCTACTCGCTCCTTAAAGTTCCCCTTCAAGGTACTTCTGTTGTTAGGAACACACAGCGGCTCCCCTGCAGGGAGGCTCGAGCTCAAGGCCCTCCACCTTGTTCACGGTCATCATTAGACGCCACCCTCCATCCCTCCATCCCTCTCTTTTTTTTCTCCTCCAATCTGTTTATTCCACATAGACGTGTGGCTGGGTGTTGTGAGCAGGCTAGGTAAGGACAAGGACATGGACACCCACACTCCCAGGGCATGACCCAGCCAGGAGGGCAATGGGAAAGAGGGGTGGAACTATCTGGTGAAATGTCCAGAGAAGGTTCCACGGAGGAGGTGGGATCCAGGCTCTGCTCTGGGGGATGGCAGAACGCTGAGAAAGGGAGGTGTTTTGGAGGGAAGGCATCATGGGCAGGAGAAACACCATCAAGGCCATGACCCAAGTGAGAGGAGAGTGGCCTACTCAGGGCACGATGGGAGCCCTGTGTAGCTGGCGCCTGGCTGTGAGGAGAGGTGGTGAGATGTCTGGGCGGGCCTCAGATGCCAGGAGGAAAATGTACATCACACAGGCTACTATGGGGGAGCACCACGGGCCTTAAAGACATAAGGCTGTGAGGAAAGAATGTGAAATAGAAAGAGAGGGTGCATCGGGGTGAGGACCCCTGCTGAGATGGGATACAGGACACTGAGCCGCAGGGTGGCTCGGCTGGGCCTGGGAGAGCTGGAAGCATGTAAGAGGCACAGGAAGGGACAGGCTCGACTGGCTGCGTGTGGGGTAGAGAAAGGGGTCCTCAGCCCCTTGGGGCCCAGGTGGCTGACTGAGGATGGTGTCACCACTGGCCTGCATTGTCTGGAAGAGAAAGGGATTTGGAACGTGTTGAATTCGAGGTGCTGGCAGGCGATCCAGGAGGAAAGGACCGACTGGGTGCTTAAAATGTGGAGCAAGGGAAAGACCGGGACAGAGATGGGAAACCTCTGTGCAGAGGTGAAGGCTGTATCTGTAGACCATGTGAGACTGCCGAGGGGGAGAACCGAGAAGGGACAAGGGACAGAAGAGCAATGAGAAGGGGCGCAGGGGGTGAACCTGATGGGGGAGGGCAGGAGAAGAAGAGCCTCCACAGAGGACAAAGCACGAGCCAGAAAGGCGTAAAACAGAGCCCGAAGAGGGACGTGTGGGAAGGAGAATGTGGCCATTCCTGGTGTTCCCACACAGACCAAGCGGGGCTGTGACAGGCACCGGTCATGCGTCCCTGACCACCTTTCCGAGGCAGGCACAGTGCAGGTAGCAGGGTCCTGCCTGGATCAGGAGCGGGCGGCCCCGTGGGAGTGCGAGTGGACCGGCATTTGGAGGAGTTGGCAGATGGGGGAGGCAGGGCGGAGCAGCAAGGGACAGATGGCTCCCCTGCTTGGACCCTGGCAGTCATACTTCTCCTCTGCGCTTGCAGGATCCCCAAGGGGCCACCCAGTCCCGGAATTCTAGGACTCCCTATGGGGGAGGGTAGCTTGACAGGCAGTAGCGTGGAGGTAGGGTGGAAGCAACGGTGTTTTAGGATGGGACAGACCGGAGTGTGTTTATAGGCAAGAAGGGAAAATCCCTGGAAAAGGAGAGTGCAGAGAAGGAAGGAAGGGCAGTGCCGGCTGGCGGAGCAAGGCTCAGGACATGGAGGCTGGAGACAAGGTCAGGCGGGGGTGAGGCAGAGGGCATGGTGTGGCCACGCATGCAGAGAGCAGGGACCGCATGCCTGCCCCGAGGGCCATGCTGACAGGGAGGGCAGGTGGGCTTGGAGGCTTGGTGTGTGGGGGACGCCATAGGGAGAGGGAAGAGACGGCCCAGCTGAAGACAGGAGGCTGGATGCAGGTGGGCACCTGGGCGGGGGTGGGGGGTGACACTCAGGTTTGGGGACAGGTATGAGGGCAGAAGGCTGAGCATCACGATTCTAGAAGCTGAGAGAGGACCATGCTGAAATGCCGACTGGCTGAGCTCAAGCTGCAAGGGCCTTCTGGGCTGGGGGAAGACAGAGGGCCAGACAGACGGGCGGTCATCAGGGAGAGGGGCGTGATGAACTGGGAGCAGGAAGGCACAGGCTGTGCGTCGGGGAGTGGAGAGCTCTGCATGGAAGGTGACATGGCTCCGATTCATGGTCCAGGCACCACCGTGTCAGTGAGGTGGGCCAGTCTGCCCGCCCTCCACGCATGCCGTCCTCAGCACAAGGGCCTCTCCGTGCCCAAACGCCTCTCCACCCAATCTCCTGCCCACCTGCCCACCCTAACTCATCTCTGCCCTTGGAGTCACATGTCCTTCTCCTGGGCCGACCCATGGCTCAGAGTCCCCCGCTCTCACGCCCGGGCCCATGTCATTAACCTCCAGTGTCTTCCTATTTGCACCTGCTCCAGGTAGGACGTCGGTGGGGCCGGGACTGACTCTTCACCGTCCTTGGTACCTCCCCCCGGCTCCAGCATTAAGCACTTCCTGATTGTGCGAGTAAAAAGCATGGAAATGGCTTCCTGGACAGGGCGTGGCTGGGGGTTTCCATAAGGGATTGGTAACGTCCCAGGGTATCTTTAATTATCCCAAGGAGAGTGTCACGAAATTCTGCTCCCCGCGTACTCTTTACTCTCAAGTTAATTTAAAATTCACTGCCATATTCAAAGTAAATATCTACACAGGGCTGATCTTGGAGGGAGGAGAGCTGTTGGAAAGCCAAAGTATCGGAAGGGCTGGGGCTCACTAGCACTCGCTGAGGGCAGGCCTCGAGCAGGAGACCCTGCGGCGATAACGCAGCTCAATGTTTAACATGAGGGCTGACACGGAAGAGTGTTCAGGGAGTGGGCGCTGCGGCTAATTCTGTGTGTTTGCTGGTATTAACCAATAAATCATCCGCGTGTCCCAAGTGCACCCTGACAGGAGCGTGAGACAGCATGGATACGTGCCGAGTTTTAAGGGATAAATCATTCAGGATTACCATTTGCCAGGAAAGACCCACAAATGGCCACCTGGGGACTGAGTTAAGATCAGCATCCCTGGTGAGAGCTGTTGACTTGGATCAGCCACCTTAGGCACACGCACACGCACATGCACACACACGAGAAAAGAACCGACACTAATTGCTACTCGAATTGTACTTACCATGTTATTAAATGCCACCTCACACAAAAGTGTCTTGCCAGCACTCCTACCCCTCATGAGCACACACGTATGTGTGAACATACACATGTGCACATACGTGCACACATACTAATCGGAATGACTTTCCCAGCCTAGAAAAATGACTCTGTGGTCTCAATGTAGCTGTGTCTGTTCCAAAGCTCCAAGGACAGTCTAATTCTGGGCTCTGAGAGGCAGGAGGTACAGTCCAGTCACTTCCTCATCTTCCTCCCAAACTCTTGTTGGCTTTTAAGGGACACCTCCTATGCTGTAGGAAGGAATTCCTCTACTCTGATTCTAATTATCGAACCCCTACTTTGTGCAGCATCCCTGTCTTTGAGGAGCTCTCATCCCAGAAGGGGAGGCAGAGCTCTAAACACCCCAATGCCACATCAGAGTGTTGGGGGAAATGCTAGAGACAGAGAGAGAGCAGGAGTTCGACCAAGGAAGGCTTCGTGGAAGAGGTGACATCTGAGCAGAGCTTCGAAGGATGCATAGATATTTCCAGTTGGAAACAGAACTTAGAGGGAAGGGTAATCTAGGCACAGGGAACAGCAAGTGCAAAGGCAGGGAGAAGCACGATGCAGTGAGAAAACAACGGGCAACCTAGCCCCTGTGGACGTTAAGTCGCAAGGAGAGGAAGAAGGTGAGGTGAGCTGGGCCTGATTGTGAAGGGTTATATCCCAAGCTCAGGGGCAGTAGGGCCTGGGCACCCACTGAAGGATTGTAAGGAAAGAAATGACAGAACAACTCTGATTTCCAGATGGCCACATTGACAAAGGGTGGGGGGCGGGGACAGCAGAGCAAGTGAGAAGGGCGCCCGCAAGGAGGCCACGGGGTGGCAGGAGAAAGAGGCAGACGGGCCTGCAGCCTGGATCCGGGCAAGGGCTCTGAGCATGGAGAGAAGGGCACAGGCTGCAGAAGATTTTCAGAAATGAAGAAGACAGGGGGGGAGGTCCCAGCAATCCCACTGTGTGCTGCCTTCTGCCCCGAACTGGACTCGGCCAGGCTGCTCCCGGATCTCAGGGACAGCGACACCACCACCCTCTGATCTTTCTGGCACTTTCACACTGGTTCAGATAAGCCAAGGCTGAGCTGAGATGGGGACTGAGTGAAACCTTGGGAGCTAGGACTGCTCGCTCCGCTCTTCCCTCCACCCGGAACACTCCTGCCCAGACAACCGCCTGGTTCGCTCCTCACCTCCACCGGGGGTGTGTCAGAGCTCACCTTCGCAGGGGGGCCCGCCCTGACCACCTGTGCATCATCACCACCTGCCCTCGTGGCAGCCCAATCCCCTTCCAGCTCTATCTCTTTCCCCCAGCCTCACCACCTTCAGATTTATTGCATGGCCATATTTCCTTGTATTGTCCGTCACGCATTCCCTGCCGGAAGGTAAGCTCCTTACAGGCAGACGCTTTTGTCCTTTTGGTTCATTGATGGATACTGAGCACCTACAACAGTGTCAGCCATACAGTGCCCACATCAGAGTGGTGTGGGAAATGCTAGAGACAGGGAGAGAGCAGGAGTTCAAGCAAGGAAGGCTTCATGGAAGAGGTGACATCTGAGCAGAACTTTGAAGGATGCATAGATATTTCCAGATGGAAAGAGAACTTAGAGGGAAGGGTAACCCAGGCACCAAGAACAGCAAGTGTGATGATAAATATTCATTGAATGAATGAATGAAAACATTCAGTGACCCCATATTCCAGCAAATGAGGGGGAAACTGAACAACCTGGCATTCAAGTTCCTAAGCACTGTGAACCCAACCTGCTTCTCTGGCAAATGCCTCTCCTCTTCCCTACCGACGCCTATTTCCAGGGAAAACCTGTTAGCATTTCCTGAACACCTTCCAATGCCCTCCCTCACTCACTGCCCCCTCCCCATTCGCCCCCTGTCCTTCAGAGCCCAGCTAAATGCCCGTTCTTCTCTGAAGGCCTTGCTGACCTCCCCACGGGTGGGGCCCTCTCTCTCCTTCCCATTCCAGCAGCTCTAGGTGCGCACCTCTTTCCTGTATTTTATCTTCCTCTGCTTACGGTAAATCAGTAATTCCAGCCCAGGGCCCCTGGGCCCTGGGAGTTCATGCGGGTAGTGATGGAGGTCCCCGAGCTCTTTTTATTTATTATTTCCAAAAGCCTAAAAGAAACGGACACATTTGCAGACCTCGCACAGTTAGCAACGATAAGGCTGAGCAGGCTGACGCACGCACCGGCTCTGCTTTGGGCTGAAATGATATCAGTGTGGCAACACTGGTTACCTCCTGCCGACAAGATGCTGCGCCAGGCAGGGAGGGACGCTTTCGATTAGTTGAAAGAAGGAGGAGGGAGGAACAAACTAATTACTGCTTAATACATGCAGTTGGTTTAATTGACAAATCTTCCAAAGCACGAGGTCTTCGGGGGGAAGACAAATACCTTGTTGTGTATGCACTTGACTTATCCCATGCACTAAATTATGTCCCCTTTGAGGACAGAGACCGAGTCCTACTCATCTTCTGTCTCCAGGACTGAGCACCGTGCCTGGCACGTGGCGGGGGGTGGGAGTAGTGGGTGGACTTGGTAGTTATTAAATAGAATTGAATCAAATTAAAAGGGCAGATGGTCCCCTGCCCTATAGATTAATTGAGAACTGTCTTTTCACCATCTGGAAATAAAGGAACAGGCCATGTAAACCCACAGATGTTAGGTGTCCACCTGAGGGGTGTGGCGAGGGAGGGCCCCATGTTGTACACGGCAGGCACCAAACAAGGTGGGCCCCTGGGAAAGGGCAGGGGGCCCCCAGTGGACTGGACCACCTCCCCTAACCTGGGCTGCGCACAGCCGTCAAGGTGCCCCTGAAAGAGGCATCCACAAACAGTGGTGTCTCCCTACCCATCCTTCTTCCCCAGCTGCTTGGGAACTCATCAAGTATCATTTCCATGTGAAACAGCAGCTCGAGTGTAATTACACTGTCATAAATTGGCCTCGGCACTGTGATTAGAGCTCCCATCTTCTGTCACGGGGAAGCCTGAGAGTGCTCGGAGCCGGGGGAGGCACCCCAGGGAGCTGTAGCTGGAAGCCCGGGGGACCCTGCTTACCAGGATGGTGGTGACGACCAGGGTGGTGTTGAAGAGGCTGTCGGAGATGTTAGAGGCGTACAGGCGGCTGTCCATGCTGAGGCCCTCTGCCACGTGCCACTGGCCGATCTGCGGACACCAACAGGAGAGGACTGGGAAGAATTGGAGGAAGGAAAAGGCTGCCAGACCAGGCCCGCGGGCCTCCAGGGGTGGAAGGAACCAAGGGCCAGGCCCTGTCCTGGTCGGGCCGCACGCGCGCCACGGCAGAAGGGAGGGGTGTGGAGTATGCAGTGGGGACCGGACTGGGGCAGATGGCCGTTATACAGGATTGGGGGGCTGAGAGAAGACAGGAGGAGAGAGTTGGGAGAAGTGGGAGAGGAAAATGGAAAAATAAGTCAGGAATGGAATGAGGTTCAGGGAAGTTTGCTTTCACAGAAGAGAAGAAAACGTGGAACCGCATGATTTTGCGGCAGGGATGAGCCAGAATTCTTTTGCTTCGGCCTTCAATCATTGACTATGTAAATAAGAATCAGGATGGTACACTGGGGAGAACCAGGCCCTTTAATAAATGTTTGCTCAATGGTTAAATGAATGAATGAAGAGGGATGACCCAGGTTCGAGTCCAGGTTGACTTGCTTGCTAGCTGTGAAAATCTGGGCAAGTTATTGAAATCGTTCAGAACCTCAGTTTCCCCATCTGTAAGTGGGGGTGATGACGTCTGCCTGCTTTCTTCGCAGAGCTTCTCATGACCTCAGAGATCATGCACGTGCCGGTCTGATGTCACATTATTCCCCCAGACCCAGGAGCAGAGATCCCAACTCTGAAACCTTAGGAAAGTTCCTGAACCTCTCTGAGCATGTTTCCTCATCTCTGAAATGGGAACAATAATGGAAACTTCACTGGGTCACTGTGCGAATGCACTTAACCTGGTACTCAATAAATGTTATTTTCCTTCCACAGTGTCTTTTTCTTTCTGTTGCTTTTTGTTTCCTTTATGTTATTGTGATAAGAACACTTAATATGAGATGTACTCTTTTGCCAAATCTTTAAGAGTGCGATGCATTACTGTTGATTATCCCATTGTCTTAAGGAACTCCACAAACAAAAACCAAGAACAAACAAACAAAAAAAACTCTACGACTTCATCAGTTCTCCATTCTAGAAAGTTACCTAAACCTTTTAGGTAACTAAAGTTTACCTAAGTGGGTTTTTAGATTGTTTGTTTGCTTTTCCTAGTGGAACTCTTTTGATAAATAAATTTTTTTAAAAACCATATACACACACCCAAACACATACATATGTATATACATAAAATCCCAATATATTTCTCCTAGCTGGAGCCCCTGGCAAATCATTGCTGTTGCCGAGTGTTTTTAGGTGGGCAGCCAGGGGAGACGGCTGACAGCTGGCTAAAAACCCAACGAGATGAACACGTCCACCTCTGCCAGGCACCCCCAGGCAGCAGCAGCAGCTTCCCTGGAAAACCCACACGAGTCCTGTGGATACCATGTGGCTCTAATTCCCCAGAGCTGGGCTCTGGGTTCTCTTATGGAATCTCCAGCAATAACCAAGACATGTTGCACCCTAGTCCCCTGCCCCACCCCATGTGGCTCACGACAGCAGAGACTGGCCTTACTTACGGCTCATACCCCAGCACCTTGCTCGGGGACTAGTATGCAGAGGCAGGGAAAGCCCTCACAACCTAGGGGCAGATCGCTATTGTTGGCAAGGCATAGGCAGAAGGCAGGGAGCCCTCCTCTGGCCTCTCCCAAAGGGACCAGCCAGGCCATGTTATTGCCTGAGCTTTCCCTTCCTCCTCCGCTCTCTGCAGGGGGAAGGGGAGAGGAGGATGAGGGATGAGCTGCTGGCTTTCCAAATGAAAGGGAAATAGGTACTGGGCACCTTCTGTGGTAGATATATCAGGCTCTGTCCTCCCTTTGAATTCTCCCATCAACCCTTTAGAGTAGTTTCTGTGTTTCTATTTTATTTGCGAAGAAACTGAGGCTCAGAGAAGTTTGACAGCTTGCCTAAGGCCACCTAGCTGGGAGGTGCAGTGCAGGCTTGAACCCAGATCTGCCTCCCAATTCTGTGATCCCTCCTTTCTCTGCTGTTGTCTCTTAGGGCGGGGATGCTAACGTGCCCTCATTTAAGCAGGCCAGGCCAACTAGGGAATGCCTTCGAGGGGCCTCAGCTATCCAGCAGGAACTCCAGATGTATGGCTTTCTTCTCCTTGGTCTTGACATTCTGCAAAGTCAGGTGAAATTACTGTCCTCTCAGAGGCTCAGTTTCCCTGTTTTCAAAATGGGTAGAACTGGCCCCCAGTGGTCTCCTAGGCTGGGAAGGCCTGTATTTGGACAGAAGGAACATGAAGAGCAATGGCGCGGGATGTCAGCATTTGGGCGTTTGGAACAGGACTGAACTTCTTTTCTCACTGTAAACCTCTACTTCCCACTGACAGGGCCAGTGAGATCTCAGCGTCCCCAGCCACTGTCCCACCTCACAAGCCACCTGCTCTAAGAAGCCCCAGCCCGACTCCCTGGGCTCACCCAAGCCAAGAGATAGCTTCCCGCAAAAGCCAGGGATAGAAATGCTTTGCCCAGAGCCAGATCCAACAGCCTGAGCAACGTGCCCTCCCACCCCCCACCTCTGGGGACATGGTAAAGAGACTAATTAGCCCCCAAGCTCCAGTCAGGAAATGAATCTCCCACCCACCTTCCCATTAGTCCCAAAGAAATTAATAAACTCATCAGATACAACAAAGCGGCTTGGCAGCTATTAACCAGCGCAATCTAATTGCAAAAAGGGAGTGGGAGGGAAAGGAAGAGACGGAGCCAGGCGCCCTGGGATATGGGCTAATTGCCCCACCCACTGGGCACCCTCGATGCCACACACGAGCCAGGGAGAGCAGGAGATACTGCTCTTCCATCGCTGGCAATCTGTGGCTCTGTCTTCAGCCAAATCGCCTTGCTCCACCCTGCTGACACCTGCCCCCCAAAACTCCTGTAGGAACAGCTGTTTCGAAAGCCACTTCCACGTGCCCACATGTGCAGTCTCGATTTTGCCTCAGATAATGTCTCTCCGTGGCTCTCTCTGGACTCTCTGTCTCTCCCACTCGCTCTGCCTCTCCACCAGTTTAGAGAGAGG
The DNA here is from genome assembly GCA_963575035.1 of Avahi laniger. NCBI lineage: Eukaryota > Metazoa > Chordata > Mammalia > Primates > Indriidae > Avahi > Avahi laniger. The sequence goes on along the minus strand of CAUYSK010025712.1, from coordinate 38,527 downwards.
GTACGGATTCGGACAGGACCGCTGCTAGCATCTTAATGCACATGAGAAAAAAGCGCTCCTCTGGGCTGATATGGCCCTGCCGGTTCACAGCCAGGAATGCAAAGTTCTGGCTGATTTCAGCCTCTACTCACCCTTGAGCATTACACAGCACAAGGGCCCCAGAGTTGGAGGACTTGGGTTTAACCTGGCTTCTCTGCTATGAAGTGTTGATTTCAGATAAGTTGATGAATCCCTCTGAGCCTCAGTTTCCCCAATCTATAAATTGGGGATTAAAATAGTAATTATTACCTCATAGGGTTCTTAAGGAGATTAAACGAGATGGTGTACGTGCAAAGCACTATGTCAGTATTCGTTAGTTTTTAATGAAAGCCTTTGCCCCAGACAGAGGTGGGATCTCTGCTCTACTAAAAGGCTTTGCACTGTGGACTTCAGTTTATTAAACAGACTAGGTCAGTGTCTCAAAGTTTGGTTCCCAGACCAGCAGTATTAGCATTAGAAATACAAATTCTCGGCCTTGCCCAGACTGATTTCATAGGCAGCTCCAGGGGTAGGGCAGGCTGGACAAGAGCAGAGCAGAAAGAGTCACTCAGAGGACACACAGGATGATGGGAAGGGATAGGGTGTAGAGATGAATAGTGATTCAACGACTACGCATAGTGAATGAGGAAATTTTTAAAACTGGCTCTCCAAGAAAAAAAGGCCCTAATTTGCAGTGTTTGCCAATTTCCGTGGTGTAAACACTTCCACCAGGGCCGATTCCAAGCTGCCAGCATGACGTCACCGAGCACAGAGCTCAGATGTGTTCCACGGGCTGCCAGCTGGGGCAGGTTGGCTCCAGCACACAACTGGTGCCCACATGCTTGCATGGGCTCTGTGCTGGGCACTAGAAGTTTATGCATGTTAACCTCATTGCCGGCCGGGTGCGGTGACGCCTGTAATCCTAGCACTCTGGGAGGCCAAGACGGGTGGATCACTCAGGGTCTGGAGTTCGAGACCAGCCTGAGCAAGAGCTAGACCCCCATCTCTACTAAAAATAGAAAGAAATTATCTGGACAACTAAAAATATATATATAGAAAAAATTAGCTGGGCATGGTGGCACATGCCTGAAGTCCCAGCTACTCGGGAGGCTGAGGCAGGAGGATCAGTTGAGCCCAGGAGTTTGAGGTTGCTGTGAGCTAGGCTGAAGCCACGGCACTCTAGCCAGGGCAACAGAGCCAGACTCTGTCTCAAAAAAAAAAAAAAAAAAAAACTCATCGGCACTCCACTTAATTAGTAAGGAAAGTGAAGTCCAGATAAGTTAATAATTTATGCAAGTCACAGAGCTGGTAAGTAGAAAAAAGTATTCAAAACAAGGCCAATTGTGCCGCTTAATTGGGATCACAATATTTGATCAAACAAACATGCAGTCTTTCTAACTACGGTTTCTAATGCTATTAGAAGAAACACTTTATGATAGGGTGCTTAGTTACATATGAAAATTTAGGTAAATATAATTGATATGGGATGTGTCTGCCTACGCATAGAAAGTATCACTTACCCAACCTCTCCAAGGGACACAGATCAATATAAATTAATCTTGGTCCTTTAAGCACTACAATTCTGGAGATTTTAATTATTTATTCAAAAGTATTGTTTCCAAAAACCCTTTCTAAAGGAATTATATGTTCTTCCATCCTCTTAAACAGAGTGAGCATCCTGACCTTAACACGCAGCGCTGTCGTTACGAAGCAGTTGCTACACTGTGCTGCGATATAGCGCTGCCCCCGCGGGTTGCTGAAGCGTGCAGGGCCAGTTGCCTGCAGTTCCGCGCTTTCATAAGTCAATCTGCCTACTCTTCACAGTGCCTGTGTCTTTTCTCACGGTGAGCCATCACTGTTTGCTCCCATTAGGGCGGCTGTCTCTGAGCCTCTGTCCTTCCGGGAGCTGTGTTTAAGACCCCTGGGTGGAGTAGCCAGGGACCAAGCTTGGAAGACTTGCTTGTTAGGAAAGCGCAGACCAGGGGGCTGACAGGGCCAGGGGCTGCGGTGACCGAGCTCCGTGGCACCAATAGGGGTACCCACCTTTGGAAAGGTGACGACCGTACACCTGAACGAGTGTCAGAGACCCGGATTTGGTCTGCCGAGTGACCCCAGGTCAGTAAGCTGGTCACTCCCCCAGCAACACACTACAGGAAGTGCCACCGGGGTCCTCTGCTGCTCCCTGCCAGAGCCAGCATGGTGTCACCTGGTGTCTGACCTACATCGGCACCTGGCACTGTCTGTTAATTTCCTCCGGCCTCACCCCTCCCCAGCCTCCACCCTAGTCCAAGTTCCCACTGAACTTCCCTGGGACAAGAATCCACTCTGGGCCTGTCTCCCTTTTGTTCTTCACACAGCCCAGTCAGCTAAGCAAAATCTCACATGTGGTCACACCAGATCCTGCTTAAAACTTTTCGATTCTTTTCCATTTTGGAGGTCCAGATGGTAAACACTGAGATTTTGGCTACAAGGTCCCAGAGGCCTGTCCTCTGCCCACTGTCCCCCGTCATCTCACGCTGTTTTCTCCAGCTTTATCTGGAGGTGTGCTGCAGCCACACCTCCCTCCCTTCTTCACCTGTTCAGGTGCAGCGAGCTCCCTCCTGCCATGGTCTCTGCACGTGCCATTCCCTTCCTGGATCGCTCCTTGCCACACAAGTCCCTTCCCCCCAGCCGTCTTTCAGCCAGTTCAGGGGTTGGTGAGCCAGGGACTACAGGCTGAATGGAGCCCACTGCCTGTTTCTGGAAATAAAGTTTTATTGGGACATAGCCACGCCTATCCATTTATGCATTGTGACTGCTTTCATCTACAACAGCAGACTTGCTCCAAAACCACGTGGCCTGCAAAATCTCAGTATTTACCATCTGGACCTCCACAGAAAAACTTTGCCAAACTCTGATATAGTTTACACATGTTAATCCCTTCAGGCCTCAGTTCCAAGATCCCTTCCTCCAAAAAGCCCTTCCTTACCTCCCAAAGTCAAACTTCTCCCAGAACCATGTTCTTTTCCTTCGAACATTCATTAATGTGACTCTTGCTTGCTGCCTGTCTTTCTTACTATATGATAAGCCTCATGAGAGCAGGGATTGTAATTGGTTTTGCCCGCCCTTTGATCCCTAGAGCCTGGCACAGTGCCTAGCTTATCACAGATGTTCAGTAAAATCTAGTTAGATGAATGCACCCGGAACTTTGCATGTATTATCTCATTTAATCCTCTGCACATCTCATTTTACAGATTTGAAAAGCCCTTAGTCTTACCAAGGTTAGGTAATTAATGTCCCCAATATTGCACATTGCAAAGTACCAGAATGGGGATTCAAACCCATGCTCTCTCCATCCCCAAAGCATATGCTCCTAGCCACCATGTTACCATGTTACAGGGCCAAGAAGACAATGATGGGAACAGGCTTGGCCCAGTGCCCGGCCTGCTAGCAGCACTGACACAAACCCCACCAAGTCCTTCCCTCTGTCCCCTTCCCGCGGCAGTATATGAGCCCTCAGGCCCTTTGCTAACAGACGCATCTCGGAGGCCCAGGGACCTGCACGCCCTGACGCCAGCCAAGGGGGTGCCCTGGCCATTCTGCCTGCTCACAGCCCTCTCATGCCTGTCTAGAGTCACACAGGCTTGTCATTTTGCCACTTTGTTCTCTCCCGAGTAGGTAAAAAGAGATTCATTTTTAAAGCCCTGAGGGATTTCCTCACATCCTTGCCTGCATCCGTGGGAGTGCACACAGCGTGACGGCATTTAATATTTTATGTACATTTAGATGATAGTTCTTTGCACTCGGCGCTGTCAGGATCCAGCCTCTTCTAAGGAGGCCGCTGTAACTCCGAGGCAGGGTGAGGCCTTCTGCTTCAGAGTCAGATTTTGTAAACACTTATTGATCACCTTTGCATGCTGGGCACTCAGCCATGTGCTTTGCTTACATAAATTTCCCTGATTCTGCACAACCCTGGTATTATTCCCACCTGAGAAATGCAGGCTCAATGTAGGCACTTTAGACAACAGTAATAATGCTTCATGTAGACACTTTGATACAAGATTTTGTTGAATGAATGAATGAATGAATGAAGGCTTAGAGACAACCAACTTGCCAAGGATCACAGAGATAACAGGGAATTAAAGTGGGATTTGGTCTATTTACTACTATGCCAGCTGGTTGAGTTAGGACAGGTGTAGCCTATCTTGACCTTAAGACCTGGGCCTTCCCACATGCCTCTGTGATTACCTTGAACTTACTTGTTGGAGAATACAGCCCCGAAGGGAGTCAGTTAAAAGAGCCCATAGGCGTGATCCTGGCCAGGACCCAGGGTGGCTGCTTAGCAGCTTGGCACATGGGGATGCAGAAGGCACCAGAAGACCCATGCTTTCTCTCCTCCTCTACCGCGCATAAGCTGTGTGACCTTGGGTAAGTCACTTCACCTCTCTGAACCTTCTTCATCTGTAAAATGGAAATAAATGAACCTACCTACCCATAATACAGCACTGTTGTTGATAAGCAACTGAGACGATGCATCTGATGGCTTTTGACAAGCCATGGAGGTGGAAGATAACAGTGCTACTGCATACCTGGTGGGAATGCAGCCGACCAAAGGTGGGAGAGTCGGGTTCAAGTTCCACCTACCACTTACTGTGTGGTCCCAGGAAGTCAGTTTTGCTACCTATAAGATAAAGGCAGTCTCCCTCCCTTTTCCCCTCATTGGGATGATCTGAGGCAACCACAGACGTGACTGAAGTTTAAAGGCCTATCCAACTGCAAGCTCTTTCTATTCCGGACCCTAGAGCCTGTTCTCCAGGGCCATCCAAAGTTGGATGAACCATAACCAATGACCTTTTTTTCTTTTTTTAACCTCTGATTCAGAGTTCTAAGTTGAAGTTCTAGTTAGGAAGGATGCATTAGTGTCACCCTGAGTGCACAGAAGTGATTTTGACATATGGGCAGGAAAAGTGATGTTCAGCTGTGAAACACTATGGCCAGAGACCCCAGGAATAAACTGACATTGAGTTAATGTTTCAAAGTCTCTTATAATACAGGTCTGCACCTTGATATAAAACCAGCTAAAAAGGCTTGTAATATGAGCCTCCATGGTGAATAAATACCCTGCCATGAAGGTGTAAATGTTTACTGCACTTAAATCCAATATTTCCAATCATACAAGGTTATTTCACATGGGAGACTGGGGCATGAGTAAGCAAGAGCCCAACTCAGTGCTGGAGGGGTGATCTGGGGAGCAAAGGGCGTTGCTGAAGTTCCCACAGACCTCATTCTTCTTGCCAGAGGAGCCATCGAATATGTGCTTGAGCCCAGAATGCTGTGAAAAATCAAGATCAAAAGACAGCAATGACAAATGCCAAAGGTAAGAGATCAAAGACAAGTCCAGGGGAAAGCTGGGAAGACACCACATCAACTGACCCCTACCTGGGTTTTATTAAGCCTGCAATTCCGTCGGTCAAAGGCAGTGTTTTGTTAAACTGTAGCTTGAAATCTATTAGTGGAATCAATTTAGTGGGTCAAGACCTGCATTTTAAAAAGCAAATCTATGTGTAGAATAGATCAGAGTATGATACACATAGCAGGGGTAACTACTGTTTCAAAAGCTTTGGTTTCAGTTACGTACAGGTGGGTGTTTATTCGCATTCTGAATTGCAACCTAAATGTAAGTCATGCTCAAAAAGTGTGCAGTCCCTGGCACAAGGGATCTGGACACCCCTACCATTCACTACTCTATCATCAGCCCTCAGCAGAGTACCTGGAACATCACTGATGTTCAAAAAATACATTTTTTGGCATCAATGAACTCCTAGTCCTGGTCACTTGTAACTAAAGGACTTCTTACATTATAAGGAAATTATATAAGCTAATACTTTTGAACACTTACACATGCCAGGTACTAAACGCTTCACATGTGTTATTTCATTTATTCTTCCCAACCACACTCTAAGGGAGGTACCGCTATCATCCCTGTTTTACAGGTAAGAAAACCAAGGCTCAGGGAGGTTGAGTTTCTTGCCCAAAGTTCCACAGTTAATGCAGATTCAAACCCAGGCAGGTCCACTATGCTACACTGCCCCAAGATATTAATTTTACTGGGCTGTGGATATATAAACATTTAGTAAACATTTGAATCAATCTCTATCCATCAGTGTTTGCCATAAGCATCCCTGCCTGAGATTCTGCATTCCTAAGTTGGCATGTGCTTTTCCTTGTCTTTGATTCTGAGTTACATATTTAGAAGAGGATAATTGCATACAGCTTGAGAAAGGGGAGAGTAGGTACAGTGGAAAAAGTCGAGCGTCAGGAGTTCTGGCTTCCTGCCCTGGCTCTGCCATCAACCACCACCATGGCCCCTGGGAGGCCCTTGTTCAGGCTCCTCACTCCCCCTCGTTCCCCTGGGGCTCATCCTCTCATCCTGAACGTCACCCCACGGGGAAGGCCCTTCCCAACGCTTTGACTCGGTCAAGACCCCTGTTACAAAGACTCATGCAGTCTCCAACTACTTCTTTGTAGCACTCATCACACTTGTAATCATATAATTATTTAAGCAATTATTTGCCTAAGCTCATCTTCTCCACTGCATAATTCATTCCATGAGCGAAGAGACTCTGTCTTGTTCACCATCACATCCCCAACGCCTAGCATGGCATCGGCAGTTACTAAATATTGGGCGACTGCATGAATAAATTCCCCTTTGGGGCTCCAGCTCCTAGGACAGCGCCTGGCCTATGATGAGTGCTCAATAAATAGCTGTTGAATTGAATTATGATATTCCTTTAGGCAAGTCACTTCTTTTTATTCTTCAGATATATTACCTATAAAAGAAGGATATAGGCTAGTCCTTTTAAGCTCAAACAGGAATTCCCGAAAATCCTGGGTATATTTATAAAATGCTGTAGTTTTTCAAAGTGCTTTGAGGCCGAGCCTAGGAGAGACAGTCCTAAGAGGGGCAACCCTAACCGGCCTCAGACAGGTGCCTGCAGGAGGCCAGTGGCAGCACAGATGTCCAGACATGGAGGGGAGGCAGGGGGCCACTAAGTGAGGGATGCAAGGAAGGCCTCTCTCCAACCTGCCACAGAACGGCCTTCTCTGAGCCCCATTAAGTGAACGCAGTCATGGGAAGGATGGAATAGATGTGAAGACCCAAGAAACACAACTAAGGACAAAAGGAAGAGGCTTCAGAAAGAAAATCTTCTACCTGATAGATGGAGGAACTTTCTAACAATGGGAGCTTTCCAAGATGGAATATGCTGTCCTTTTAGGTAATAAGTTCCCCAACACTGGAGGCATTCAAACACAGACTCTCTTTCATGAGAATGCATTTGCAGGAATCCAAGCTGCTGATCAGAGCACAGGTCTAGAGGACGTTTATTATTCCTTTTGGCCCCAGGAGCATAGGATCTAGGCTCTACTTCTACATCAGGGGAACCAGGAGGAAGGCAGGGCAGCACAGGGCACAGGAGGTCCTTGAACGCCGTGAGAAAATAGGAGAGCAGGAGTATGGGGCAGGGAATGCAGAGAGAAAAGGCCACTGTAGGCAAACTTCACTCCTATGTCTGCTCATTCCTGGTCTTCTCTCCTGGCTGGACCTCATTACAGTTGATTCTGGTTATTCACGGCAGTTCTGTTCTATAAAGTTGCCACAGACACTGGTTGGGAAATTGTGAACTTTTGCTTCTGGAGGAAATACAGGGTTAGGTTCCTATGAGGCTCCGGTCGCAACCTTTTCATCAACCAGTCGATACATAACTTTGTTTTATGTGCATTTCTGTTTACAGACACCTCATTTAATGTATGTTGATTCATTAACATTGAACAACAGCACTCTAACCCATGCCCGAATAAAGCTTATCTAACGCATGTACTTCCTCTGCAAGGCACACCAGAGCTTTCTCATGCATGGGAACACTGGATGCCTGGGGATCGTCTTAAACAGAAAAACCACCAAGAAAAAGCACAGAATCGCAAAAGGGACAGCACTAACCAGGCCGTGAAGAGGACACTTGGTTACAGTATGAGCTGAACCAGGAAGGCAGAGTGCAGGCTTGTTTAACTTCAGCAGGAAACATGCACATTGGGGAGACTCAAATTTTTTGCATGTCTGTGAGCACTGTGAGCACTGATTTTTAGAGTTACAAATAGACTGTAGCAAGGAGTCCAATTTGCAAATACAGAATCCACAAATAATGAGGATCAACTGTACTTGTCTGAACTTGAATGTCTGGCTTTTGCCAAGATGTGCTCAGACTTCCATCCCTAAACCCAAACCTCTGGGATGGGAAGCAGAATTTTGTCTGTCCCTTAGCACTTCTCCTGCCAAAGACAATACAGCCACACTGGCTGTTCCCAGAGACTCCAGTGACAGATAAAATACTACGTAGGGTGGGAGTGGAGCTCAGCCCACCCTAGTCAGCTCTGACTAAAAATGCCACCCTCAGTGATGCTCTCCAGGATTTAGTGGGCTCCCCACCGAGCTCAGAGTTTCAGAAGTTACATTTCCCAGACTAGGGCTGTGAGGATGCTCAGATCTCTTTTTAGACAAAAGAACCACATGAGTTTAATAATTTCTTTTGCCTATACCATAACTTCCTCTTTTTTTTTTTTCTTGGATGGTTAAAAATCTCACAGACTCTCTTCTAAACATTTTGAGGGATGATCAAATTGGCCTTCCGGAAATTGACATGTGGTGAGTGCGTGGCAGAGTCCCTAAATAGGAAGACTCCTCTGCATATTCCTCTCCCACCTCCAGGAAGCTTCACAGTATTTTGAATTAGCTGCGAAGGAGAGGATTTATCAGAGAGCTCAGGCACGCTGGAGATTTCTCATCTTCCAAGAAAATGACTGCCAAGAATATGACATAGTCAGGGCATGCCTGGCTTCGTTCGTTCAACTCACCAGGTAGAGAAGTGTTCGGGGAAAGCAGTTGTACTAGTAACATAACTCTGAGCTCAAAGGGGCAGGCAGGTGCCAATTAAACTAGGGGTTTTAATGAAGCATCAGGGCTGAAAGAAGCTGGTCACTCGTCATCCTTCAGGAACCCAGGACACTGGAGTGAGTAGAACCCTGGCAGTGGCGGGGCGGGGTGGGGTGTGTGTGTGACTTCTGAGTTTTCAGGGATGGCCTGAGGGTGGCCTATCCCTACCCTTTGCTGCAAGCAGGCTCCCAGGGGGCAGCTAGCACATGCCTGGGCCTTACTGGGCTCTGGGAAGATGGGGAAGTTTTAGTTTGGGGGCGTTAGCAGCTCTTGTCTGAGCAGTGCCATGCCAGGCAGGCCTTTGAGATTCTGTGGACTCTCTTAGGAGTGGAGCAGCAGCTTCCGGTTCTCTTGGCTTCACACCCACCCAGAACCAGCGCCAGGTGGGATGGGTAAGGTTGCCATGTTATGGAACAGAGAAGAGACAGAGGTTAGGGATGGAGCAGGGTCGGGGAGGGCCGTGGGGAGGCTGTTCTTAAGTCCGGAAGGACCTGCTGGCAGTTTATCTGCGCCAAGCTGGGCGCCAAGCTAACCCTAACCCTAACCGGCTGGTCTTCGCAGCCCTGTCGCGGTTAGGGCAGGAATGACCTGAGCGCCTCTCTCGTCCTTGCGTTGTCCTTCTGTCTGCCCTGAACCAGGCTAGAGCAAGATGCCAGCAATACTGCACACAAAGACAGAGACGTATATAGACAGGCAGCTCCCTGGGAGATGACAGAACGAAAATTTTCACAATACGGTAGAATCCTCAAAGCACAACTATAAACAGTGTTTCATTTTGTTCTCACAATAATTTTATGATGCACACAAAGCAGATATTATTATGATTATCATCCCTACTTTACTGAGGAGGAAATTAAGGAAGAGAATGCTAGCAACCGCCAGGGCTGGGACTCCACCTGGAGCCTCTCGCCGCTCAGCCTCACTGGTTCTCTCCGGTGCCCGAGGCTGCCTGCCCCGCACACAGCTCCTCTCACCTCCCTGCATCGGTCTTCCTGCTCTCCCCACAGCCGGCCCTGCCTGCACTCCCGCACCCTTGGCCCCTGGCCTGCGCGCTCCCCCATCAAGGGCAGGCTGCTTCCTGAGACTGGATCAGCAGCTCCGCCTCTTCCAGCTCTTCTAGGCATGAGCTGGCTGAAGAGGCGCAGAAAGGAGTCACTCGGAACTGGCAGGCTTCCCCAGGCTGATCTCAGGCAGAAGCGTGATCGGGCACATTACAAGAAATACGTTTAAAATGCAGCAGCACTTTAAAACTCTGCTCCTCTGCCCAAAAGCAGCCCCCGGTTCGAAAATTTAAGTAGCTCTAATTTGTTTGCTGGCTGATGTGTGAATAAGCTTCTGCAGCCAGTGAATTTTCCATCAAAGCTGATAAGCAGAAGTCCCTGAGCTTTGGGAGAATGAACCAGACACGCATGGGCCAGGGAGGCCGGAGAGAGAAAAAGCCCTTCAGGTTACGCCCTTCCAAAGCCAGCTCATCTGCCCCTTGACTGCGGTCCTCGGGGTGGGCAGGAGAGCCTGATTCACCCACAGGAGAAGGTATTTTAAGAGCCTTTTTAATGAAATAGAGAAGTACTGCTCTTAGGGGACAGAAAATGGGAAGGGAGAAAGGTGTCAGTGATTAGAGGGGCCTTCCACTTTGCATTTTCAAATTCCAGCTGCCAGTGGGAGCTTGTCATATAAAATCTCTCTTGAACAAACTGGAGAGCTCCAGAGAACTCTCATGATCAAATCCTAAGGTCCCCAGGGCTCTGATGTCCCCATTGGCTATGAGCTCCTTAGGGCCTGGAGGGCACATCCTGTGTGCACCCTACATGCCTCTCCAGCCCCCAGTGATGTGGGCCCCACGCGCCCCAGTCCCTCATTCTCTCCTGCATCCACTCTGCAAGCCTGCAGTGGGCACCGGTCACTCTCAGCTGGGCAGTGCTGGCCCCGCGCTCAAGCATTCCCATCCTGGAATGCTACAGGAGAGGCAGGCACTGTATCATATAAATGGAGGGTTGAACCTGCACTTGCAGGGACTGGGGGATCAGGGGAGACTTCCTGAGCTGAGCTTTGGAGACATGAGTAGGAGCGGCCAGGTGAGAAATGGGGGTGGGCACAGAAACCTGTGCGTGGGTGCACAGGCACGGGCTGGTGAGACATCCTCGCGTGTCCAAGGCCGACACACTGTCTGGTATCACTGAGGCGATGTCTGAGGGCGAATGCAGGAGAGTATGTCACCCTGAGAGCAAACAGGGGCCACCAAGGGGTTTTAAGCCCAGGAATGACGCTCTCACAGATGCATTCTCTGGTAGGAAAGTTGGACTAGCTGACCTTCAACTGTAAGAACTCATGATATTCTATGAGATGTTGTCAACTATTTTAAACCTCATGCCAATTCCCCTTCTCTCGACTCCTTAATTAAAAGGAAGAAATAAGTGACTTCTCAGTAACCTTCAAAGCAGCCCCCAAACCTCCCATCTCTTCCTCTACTCCTCCACCCGGATCTGCCGCCTCCGAGTTTCTTCATCAAAGGCAAAGTCGCTCCCGCTGGCTCTGGGGGAACTGCCGGCCCAGCAGCCTCCCCGGCTGGCCCACTGAGCTCTGCCCCCAGTAGAGGAGCTGGCACTCTGGTTTCGGATTCCCAGCAATAGACCACGCCGCCTCCCCTCCCCCACCTGCTCCAGCGCTCCGAGCCAGGTCCCTGCAGAAGCTGCTTCAAAGGATCTGCATATTTATGGTAAACTCCTTCCTCGAATTGAAAATGTATTAGACAGTAGCAATCACGGTATTCTCCAAGCCGCTTCCCCCACTGGCAACCTGTCTGAGCCTTAATAGCGCTTCTCCTTAGCACAGATGGGACTGGAGCTACTACGGCGGCTGGGGCAAGGACACAGATGCCGGCAGGACCTCTCCAGGGAGCGCACAACGCCCCGCTCACTATTCCCCCACACCATGTGAAGGCGATGTCAGTGCAGAACCTCATCTGACAGGCAGAGTGTTCTTATGGTTTTCTGTTATTCTATGTACAATGTTTGCTTTTGAGATGGGGGAAGGGGTCTGGAGGTGGGGACAGGAGTGGATCCCACCAGCAGGTCTGCTAAAATTGCCATCAGAGCAACAGAAGTAGTTTCCTGGGGTTCCCAGCTGCTGAGGGGTCATGATAAGATATGCAGCTGCCTTTCCGCCACTCAGGGTGCCAGCGAAGCAAGATCTGCCGCTGCCGGCGCTGGGGGAGCCTGACTCCCCCCGGCAAGGGAGCAGAGCTGCCTCTGCATGGGCTTCTGTCAGGGAAGATAGCAGGAGAGGAGATTAAAGGAAGGCAGCCTGACCTCCTAGCAATGGGTGGGGACCTTGTAGGGACTTCAGGAGGTTGGAGATGGATTCTATGAGCCTCGTAGAGCTGCGGTCCCCAACCTCCAAGCCGCGGCCTGGTACTGGTCTGTGGCCCGTTAGGAAAAAGCCATGCATCACTACCTGAGCTCCATACTCGCCCCAGGACACCCCCTGCCCCCGGTTCATGGAAAAATTGCCTTCAATGAAACCAGTCCCTGGTGCCAAAAAGGTTGAGGACGCTGAATCCCTGAGATTTGAGTTTGCAAGGGTGACTCAGAAAAGCCATCTCATCCATCCTCCTGCCTCTGGTCAGAACTGCGCTAAAATCTTTCCAGAGAACCAGACCCTTAAAGGTGGAGGTTAGATCAGTTTTAGAAAACAAAATACGGCTATCGGCTCACTCACAGGGCTTTTTACTGGCCTATTCCTGGCCAGCCCTGCCAGTTTCTCCATCTCCATAGGAACAGAGTGAAATAAATCAGCGGTCCAAGGAAAGCACGGCTCAAGTCTAGTTTCTATGAAAAGTTCATGTGAAAAGAACCCTATGGATTTGATGGGGAAGGAGGTGAGTGGAATAACTGATTGATCCCAGGGCCCAGAGTTCAGAATGAACAGAACATTTCCTATAAGCACGCTAATGCAGCAAGTAGAAATTTAGCGATCAGTTTGAGGAAACTGATGATCCTGCAGTGTTCTCAGCTCTGTGCTGTTCAGCCCATCTGGATCACGTTGTCCAATTGGGCCTTGTGTTTTAACAGACATCTGGACAAACCCAAAAGCATCGGTGGGGAGAGATTTGGAAGGTATGTCATGTTGGGAATAGCTACGGGCCACTGGTTGGGGAAGGAAAAAACAGAAGGGCCATGGCAACTCCAGCACTGTAGAATCGGCTGCAAATTTTGCCTTCCCCTAAATATTATCAGCTCTTGAAGGGACCATGACTCATTTATCTTGCATTCCCAGCCCTCGACACAGAGAAGGTGCTCAAAAATTTTACGTTAAATTCAGGAATGAAAGAATGAATGAATGAAGTAAAATGAAACTATTTTTAAATATTTGAGGAGCTAGGAAGAAAGACGAAGCAGATTATTCTGAGTTGCTCTCTGGGGCAGAATTAGGAGGCAGATTTTGACTCAGTGCCTGGAAGAATTTGGAATGTGTCCCCTGAGAGGTGGTGAATTCCCCAGCTGAGGACATGCTCAGGGAGACACTGGGTGGCTGTCTCTTTCAGGGGCATGGTGGAGAACATTCTTGCATTGGGTTAGAGGATTCAATGAGAGGCCTGAAGGTCTCCTCCAACATGTTCTGGGGCAACTTTGCGTAGTGGAAAGATCTTGGACTTTGAAGATAACCAGACCCAGCTCAGTTCTGAAGTCTGGCACTCACTGGCTGTGTAAATGTGGATACAGTACTGTATCTCTCTGTCTCAGTCTCTCTGCCTACAAGATGGGAGAAGAGCTTTCACGTAGGGTTGATAAAAGGATGAGAAATTTTAAATACGTGTATACACAACTCAGCATAGTACATCACGTAGGCGACAATAAATGTTAGCTATTATGATTATGTCAGTAGAGCCAGCTTTCTATGCCATCACAGGCAAGCAGCAGAGTGTGCCATGTGCATCTAGTTTCAATAATCCTTGGGTTCAGCCAGATGAATTGTTGAGGGGTTTCCGTCTTCACTGCTCAGAGAGAGAAAACTGAGTTATCCCCATCATGATATACAAGTAGCCAATAGAAAAAGTTGAGATCCGCATCTCTAACTAGGGATGTCAAACCTCAAAGGCTTAATTAGAGCCTGTTAAGCCATTTCCGATCCTCAGATGAAAGGTGTGCTCATCTTATTACAGCGCTAACAAAGTCGCTCTGGGGCTGCTCAGAATCTCTGATCTTTAGACCAAGTTAAATGAAAAAAATTAAGGGCCTTATAATGCTATGCTTCTTTTTTTCCTTGCTTCTTTCAAAGAGGATTTCTGCCAATTCAGGAAGGAAGACTATACTTTCCTAAGGCTACTCAGGGCATCTTCTGGGGGATGAGAAGAGAGAATATGGGATGGAGAATGGAGATCTCACACAGGCGAAAACTGGGAGATGGAGCTGATGTGGTAGTGTGCACTTTTATGCCCATAAATAAATAATTGGGAGATCGTCCAGGTTCAGAAATGTCACTTACAGGACACGATAGGGCAAATTTTCCCCCACACATTCTCCAATGGAAGTTCCAGAGAGTCCCAAGATGGAAAACCCTCTCCAAACAGAATCAAAATAGTAATTTTTTAAATGGTAAAAAAAATAACCCTGAATTCTAAAAGACTATTTTTAAAATGGTAATAATCCTTTAATCAGCCACCGGCAGAGAATGTGGTATTTGGTTCAGACATTTTACCAATTATAACCCACTGGGTCCCTGCATGGTGCTTTCTAAATAATCAAACTCAGCTCTTAATAGTCACTCACCCAGACGGGAAGAGAGAGAATAAAACCAGAGCGAAATGAGAAGACGCCATCACTAAAGAAAGCTCAGCCCAGCAGGTCATTAGGAACCAGGAGCCAGCCTGGTTTGCAGCAGGTCACAGCAAACCAACAGACCTGGGTAAAAGTGTTTTGGTCTGGGGGTTTAGGGATTCCAGGAAAGTGAGGAACAGCCAAGAGTGGGAGACCCAAGAGCACGGGCTTTGGAGCTGGTCAGACCTGAGCATAAATTCCAGCTCTGCCTGAAGTCCTTGCTAATAGTAGGACTAGGGCCAACTTCCTCACCCTGCCTGAGCTTCAGTTTTCCTATCAGCAAAATGGGAATCTGTCTACCTTGAAGGGTCATCCTCAAGATTGGAAGTGATTTGTGTCAAGTGCCTACGTGCTGTCTGGTGTGCAGAAGATGCATTTCCTTTGTTCCTTGTCCCTTTCCACTCCCCTGCCAGCATCACCTTGGATGGAACTGGGAGAATACTAAAGCAGAGATGCTGACATTCCTCCCACCCCGGAAAAGAAGTCCAATTAATTAGCACTTCTAAACCATTTCTTCATCCTGTAATAAGCAGGGGAAGGACACCAGTCAAGAGGCAAAGATTGGGCGGTGATTGGGAAGGGACCTGCGGACCAGCGCTGCAAAGCTACTTCTGCGCCCCGGATACATCACACACAGTTTTCACTTGGTACTACGGCACCTGCACCAGACAGGAAAGCAGCAGGACACTCACCAGATTTGCTGAAGAAAAACGGGTAATAAAGAGGATAATCGCCATCTACTTCATAAGTCCAATCAGGAGTGTTAGGGTAGCTGAAGGTCACAAACACCATCCTATTAATGGGCACTTCTGCAGCAGACTCCATTCAACATCAGCTCAGAAAGATGGGAGTGGGACGCAGGGAGGACAAGAAAACATTCTATGCGTAGAGGCTGCAGTTCACTAACACTCGTCTACCAGGGCAGTGATTGTCAAAGGGTAGTCTGTGGGCTACACGCATTATAATCATCTATCTGTTGCTAGTTGAAAATATGCAGATGCCTGGAATGCAGCCAGTTCCACTAAATCAGAATTTTCATCTGTGGGGCCTGGGTATGTACAATTTAAAACAAGCACCCTCAGTCATCCTCTTTCAAATGCGCACCTACGTTTGAGAAGCCTGTCCTGGTACCACCAACGGATGCTGCTGATGTAAAAGCTGCAGCCCCTTTTAGGATGCTTCGGGGCCGAATCCCTTGCCGGCCCGGGCTGGGGGCTGAAAGACAGGCCCTGGAGGCTGATGATGCTGTTTCTTAATGACTCAGGCAATCCTGTGGCCTCACAGCTGGCACAAGGCAGCCTGAGTGGCAGCTGCTGGAGAAGCGGAATTAAGGTAAAGAGGTACTCGGAGCCTAATCAGCTGTCATTCAAGTGGAGGGCGGGATCAGGGCCATCAGCAGGCTGTGCCACCGCAGGTGTGTCTTGATGGAGGGGTGCTGCAAGGGGCTCTTTCCCAGGGCATGCATAGAGCAGGGGATTTTTTCGAAGCCTGGAGTCGGGCTCCCTGGGGAGTGGGTCTGGGCTTGGCTCCAGCATTATGTTCTCCTAACTGCTCCCCCATCACCACCTCCACTGCCCTGTTCCTTTCCCCATTTTCTTTTGTCCTCAGAGTACTTTTCACTACTGACACCATGTTTGTTTGCCTATTGTGTGTCCCCTACTAGAATATAGGCTCCACAAACACACACTTTCTCCATTTTTAAAAACCTCTACCTAGAAGAGAGCCTGGCATATAACAAGTGCTCGACAAAGATTTCTTGAAAGAATGAATGAATGTTCTCCCCTTCGTATCCCCCAAGGATGCTGGGGCTTGGGGAAAAGTCTGCCTGTCGATTTCCCCACAGGCTGGCAGCTTCACTTGTTCCAGGCATTATGAGCCCAAGGGCACAATCTGAGTTTTATAACCCAAATTTGTACTTACCGTCTTCTCTGCCAGCCTCCCTCTCCACACTGTGAGCTCTCTCTTAGCACAGGGGCCGGGCCTTTTTCAGCTTTGTGTCCCCCTGGTCCAGGAAAGCACCTGACACACAGTATGTGCTCAATAAACAATGTATTATTAATAGATAAATGAAATGCCATTTTGGGATATGCTATCCCCATAGTTTCTGGCTTCCTACCTAACCCTGCCCCCATTTGAGAAGTTATAAAAAATGATCACTATTGTCATGGCTACAGACAGCTCTGGCCCAGAGCTGTGAGGAGTTGTTGACAGCGTCGGCACCTGGCCCCAAGGTTCCTCTCTCTGTCTGGGACTCTTTCCTCTTACTGTATTGTCTTCCAATAAGGGTGACCTGGTCCCGTGGCCCAGTGTAATCACTGGAGTCCAAGAAAGGACTCCCCTGGGCCTTGTAAGAAAGGCTGATTGGAGCCTCTCAGATGCGGGGACAAGGGAGCAGAAGGCAATGTGACAGGGGCTCCAAGGTGTTGGGTTCCATCACAGTTGCCTTGACGCCTGATGACTGCATTTGTTCCTGGGCCCTATCTTAGGCCTGCCAGACCAGACTCCTGTGAGGTGCAGTCTAAAAATGTGCATTTTCAACAAATTACCAAGGTGATTCTGATGCACAATTGCCATAATGTTTAAGAACCTGAACTTTAGCAGTAGATGTATTTGGGTCCAAAACCAGTTCTGCCAATATTAATTGCTCAAGGACAAGCCAGTCAATCTCTCTGAGCCTCAGTTTCATCAAGTGTAAAATGAGGGTTAATAAATAGTGCCTATTTTGTAGGGTTAAATGAGAAAATACATATGACACTCTTAACATGGTATAAGGCCCATGGTAAGTGCTTAATAAATGGAAGCTGGCTGGATACGCTGGCTCATGCCTATAGTCCCAGCACTTTGGGAGGCTGAGGCAGGAGGATTGCTTGAGCCCAGGAATTGGAGACTCCACTGAGCTATGATGACGCCACTGTACTCCAGCCTGGGTGACAAAGCAAGATGCTATCTCAAAAAAAAAATAATGATAATAATAAAATAAATTTAATAAATGGAAGCTGCTGTGACGATGATGGAGGTAGTGGTAATGATGATAATGACGATGATGATGATTCTTCATAATCTCCTGGAAAAGGCAATTCTGCAACCCCTTCAGTGGTGTGCTCCCTTGTTCAGCCACTCTATGACAGTCAAGAAGCTCCTCACTCTGCCTGCTTCCTGCTGTGTTTAGTGCCTGGTTTCCTACTTACCAGCCTTCTCCAAGGTTGGAGAAAGGCTAGCCAAATGATAGGGAGTGGATTATTAGGGCGATGGCGAAAGTGGGAGACTTTCAAAGGGACATGTGGAGTGGCTGTCGGATCCCAGTTTCCTCTGATGGAAGAGGACAGGAGAAAAGGAGAATGAGGTTAATGGAGAAGAATGAGAAAAGGAGCAGGGAGCTGAGAGGAGCTAGGAGGGACAAAGCATCCCTGAGACGATGGGAGCAGACAGGTAGCAGACGGGAGAGGGTGGGTGTGACTGGCACGGGGCGTGGGGGCTGAGGGTTGGTCAGAGGAGAGCTGAAAGGACAGAACTAGCCTGTGCTGCAGTGCTGGAGGGCTTCCTCAGCCCACATGGGATCCAATCTGGGCCTCCTCCCAACCCCAGCAGGCTCCCTAGAGTCTAATACAGATTCCAGGGTTAGGGTGAGACTCAAGGGATAGGATAATCCAAAAAAGCAGACAAGTCCTGAGAATTCCTTCCTTACCTGACACTCCCTTGCCTCCCCTCTCGCCCCACAAAGCACGGGTGGGGCATAGTCCCTGGCCCACACTGGCTGCTCTGGTGGCAGGAAGGGGCAGGCCAGTGCAGGCCAGGAACCTTGCGCAGGACGCAGGATATCTGGGGGATAACTGGGAGCAAGAGGCCATCCTGAGCGCCGGGGAGTCAAAGAAATGCGCTGGGAACAGAGAAAGGAACAGAGAGGAGGGACCTGCCATCATGGTAGGGCAGCCAGGCTTACCTGCCGAAAACCGTTCCTCGTGAACTGTAAGATTTTCAAGGCATAGTTGGACCTCTGGCCTTTGCTGTTGAATTCAATGTGGCCGGTGAGACCTTCCAATTCTACCTGTCCAAGAGAGAGTGAGTTACAGCACCAAATAGGCCCCGGTTCCGCCTGGCTCCAAGCAAGCATTCCACACGGGGGCTCCTTACGATGCCCAAGAGAGGGGAAGCCATCAAGAGCTTCCCGCCCACCTCCCACGACAGCATCTGGAGATGACAGATGTGATGTCTCTGGAGACAATTCAGACTTGGCTGGGGCTGGAGGAGAAAGATGTCCCACACCCAGTAACCCCTACCAACTGCACAAACCCACACAGGCGTGATGCTAACTGGAGCTCAGAGTCCCCTCTGCCCGCCCTCCAGACCCCGGCTGCAATAGCACTTATGCTCTGTGGGCAGCTGCTCACCCAGCCCCAGGCCTGCGAGAAGTCAGGATGAGCTTACACTTGACTCTAAATGCAAAACCCAAGATACTCGGCACCAGGCTTCTCTGACGAGAGATATGTTCATGGGGTAGAGATTCACATCCACCCAGCAAAGGAGGCACAGCTGGGGAGGAGAACACTGGGAAAACCCTGAGCCAGGCTGGAAGTCCTGAGCCTGCAATTCCTGGAGGGATCTGTCCCCAGCAGCACTGCCCTTCTCCTGCCGTGCGGAGCTTTGCTGGGACCACCGCTGAGCAGAGGGGCCCATTAGTAGTCTAAGGCTCAAGGACCATTGCCTTCTGAACAAACTTCCATGGATTCTCAGTGGTTATTAGGGATTAGGGAAAAACTGTGACCCATGATCCAGTGACCAGGGCCACCACAGATCACTGACTTATCTGGGGCTGTGATCTACCAGGGAAGCCTGGAGTTGAGGGGTTCTTGCGCCTCTAACTCAATGTCCCACCCTGTCAGGCTGGGCGTGGCCAGGCAGGGCCCCGCCGCTCCTCACCATGCGCAGGTAGTTCATGAGGCTGGTGCCGTGCTGCCAGATCTGGGCCGAGCCGCAGGACAGGGGCTTCACGCCGATCTCCTGGCTCCGGTTCAGCTCCTGCACCGCGGTCACCACCGCATAGACGGCGTCGAACAGCAGGGCGGAGGAGAGCTGGGAAAGGTCAGGGAGCAGGCAGAGCGAGGCAGCGACGGGGAATACAGGAAGGGAGGGAAGAATAAGACGAATGAAGGAGGAAAAGGAAAGGGAAACAAGGGTCACCTTGGCCCACCTCCTGTCTCTGGGCCAGTTCCACCACAGCTAATAGTCGGAGTGCTCACCCAAGGCAGAACATGGTGGCAAAGGCTTCTCTGGGATTGAAGCATCAAGCTACCCTTCGGGTCCCAAATGATTTCAAGGGCATCCTTTTCTCTCCTTGCCCCAGGGAAACAAGCAACTTCCATTGCTCCCAGAAATCCCCAAGAAGGGGGCAGGACTGCCTATCTCAGGAAGAGGGAAGGGACCTGGCCACTCCCTCGGATCTGCCCGTTCTACCAGTCTCAGCTGAAGGTCACTTCCTCCTGGAAGACCCCACGATATCGTTTCTTCCTATGTGTACCTACTGTGAAAGTCTACTTTGTGCTGTTTAACTTGATGAGTATGTATGAAGCACGTGGCAAGTTCAAAGCTCAAAGACGAGTAAGACGCTATTCCTGGGATGGAGTGTAGCGGGATGGGGAGGAAGGGATGAGGACACAGGACACAGATCAGGGTAACGTGAGACTGAGTGAGACAGACCCACAAAGGTCTGTCGGGGGCAAAGGAGGAGATATGCGGTTGGGCGATCAAGAAAGTATTTCCTGGAAGATGTGGAACTGGAATGGAGCACCGAAGGACTCTGTAGATGAGTTATTGGAAATGGGGGCGGGGAGCAGCCGGGGAAAGAAAAAGCCATTCCAGAGGGGGAGCTGCAGAGGCAGAGACCTGGATGTGGACAGTGTGGAGCACACCTGGAGGGAGCGACACATCAGACACATGGGCAGGGGTCAGGGATCATGCCATGGAGGGCCTGAAGCCAGGGAGGTCAGTGCAGTTGTGTGTCCATATTTTCATCTTCTCTGTTAAACTACAAGCTCCTCAGGGCAGGGAACATGCAGGACCTTAATCTCCATATGCTGCACAGCATCTATCATGGGACCTGGCATGTGGTTGGCCCCCAAGATATATTTCTTGGCTTGCGTTGAATTAACTCCTGGCTGAAAGCTGCCCACTCCCCAGCGCATTAAGGCAGTGTTTGCAGCCTTTGGGGAGAGGAAGGCTGAGGTGTCTGGGTGGAGGTGGTAGGAGCAGAAAGACAGAAGACTCTTGTCCTTGGGGAATGTGCAGTCTAAGGAGAGAGAACCCTCCTGTGTTCATGTACACAAGGTCCCTGACAAGAAAAACCTGCCAAGTGTAGACTACACAATCAACACTGTACTGGGGCCCTGGGGTTGGGGGGTGGGTGTCCCAGGAAGGCAGGTGGAGCCTCCTGGGAGGAGTGGTGTTGGAGGGCGAGAAGTCCACCGTCACAAGGCAAGTTCCTCCAGTGACGCGTGACATTCCACCACTGGCAATTCAATACTGCCCCTTCCGAGCCTCCCCTTTCAACTGAAGGCACTGCCAGAGCAGTGAGGGGCTGCCAGAGCCCTCTCCCACGTGACAGACTTCTTACAACCCGCCTCTTTCCTGGCCAGGCCCTGGGACACTGGCCCCTCCACGGTCGGAGGGAGCAATGCCACTTTGGGTATTTTCAAGCTCTCCAGACAGAGCGTGAGACAGCAAGGTGCAGAGTAAAGCAGTTGAAGGCGCGAACACCAGACCCCGGGTCTGGATCTCGGTCCCCACTTATGTGCTGAGCAACCCTGGGCATGTCACTGAACCTCTCCATGGGAGCAACAATTTCCATATCTGTAAAAGAGAAGCAGCGGTCCCTGCTTCCCCAGTCTATCAAGATTCTGTGTCAACTGTAGGCATGGGGGGGGCGGCATTCCTGAGGGCAGGGGCTGTGCACCCCAGGTCCAGGTGTCGGCAGGTGCTCAGGAAGCAGGCACTGGCTGAGCTAAGGCTCCAGGGAGTCGCAAGAACAGGGAGCTTCAAGGGCAGAAGGCGGGCTGGGCGGATCGCCTTGTTTCTTGCCCGGTTTTGCTACCTGTTGGGCCAAGAGGCCCACGATAGCAACTGGGTGAGCTGACTTTGGATTATCTCCTTAAAAGGCAATTACAGAGAAAATGAGCCAATAAAGTTTCTCTGCTGCAGTCCAAGTTCACCTGCAACATAAAACTACCTAGCCGATGTGTGCTTTCTTTCTCCCTCCCCCTCTCTCCCTCCCTTCCTCGCTTCTTGTCTTTCTTCCCGCTTTTATTCAGCCCTTACCCCCTGGCAGGTACCGGAGACCTTGACTCCTCCCCACTGTCCACAGAGTGTCCTACCAAGCCACTGAGTCCCCTCTGCCTGCATCTCCCCTCCTGTCTGTCCCCTGGTCCTAAGGCCACCTGAGACCTGAAAACTAAGCAGATAAGGGCATCCACATCCCATGAAGGAGACCAGTAGAACACTCTGCAGTCCCGTGGAGTTGGGCTGAGCCAGGCTGAGCGGCCCCACTCTGGAGCCCCTCCATCCATCACTGTCCCTGTCTTTGCCACCCTCTGCCCTTCCCCCGTGCTGCTTGGCTCCTTCTTTATCTGACTCGAGGCTCACCTGCTGCACGCTCCTCCGCAAGCCCCTCCGCAAGCCTACCACCGTCCTTGTCCTCTGCACACAATTCGCTTTTCCCTGAGCACATGTGGCTCTTTTATTAACGGGCCTCTCACATTTCCTTGCCAAAAGGACATATGGAAATTATGAATGCTACAGACTCTGCTTCTCTGGCTTAGACAAACATCTGCCTGAGGGGGAGTTAGTTACCCAGACTGATACTGGCTTCTAGCTCTTTCGGTCTGGCCATTTAAATGACACTGTAAACCAGTTTCTCTGGCCCCTTCACCCTCGCCTGCCAGTTAACCTCTCCATTCGAAGATAAACTGCAGAGTGTTCAAACTGGAAGGAGCCTAGAAAACAACTAGTCTGACTTTTTCATTTTATGAATGGAGAAACCAAGGCTCAAGGAGTTCTCCTCCTGCCCAAGTTCACGAGGGGAGACAGCACACAGCCAGGCCTGGACACCCAGCACCCCTTGTCCAGCCTGGAGTCTTCCCCCCTCACTGCTCGACAAGGCTCCCCTCGGGAAGCCCAGCTTGTTTTTGCTCTATCAGGTTTGTTCTTGTCCTTAACCCAGGACAATTTGGGACAATCTTTCTGATTACTGTTACTCCACAGCAGACAGGAGAGTGGGACTCTTGGGCCAGGGTTTGGGACAGGAGGGGTGGTGGGTGGACTTCTTCAATGTCCACTGTGCCTCTTGGCCTGACTGGTTATTTGTCCTCATGGCACCCATCCTCCCCTTCTTCCTCCCATTTCATTTAGGTGCCCCCCCACCCCCACCTAAGCTGCCAGGAGTTCAGAGGAGGCTGACCCAGCCCCAGGTCCCAGGTGAGCCTGAGCAACCCAAGAGGCCTCCCATGCCCCCTGCCAGTATGGGATTCAGGACTGGGCAGTGACTCAACTCAGATCAGTGAGACATGCACTGAGGTCTGGAGTGAGGGGTTTGCTTCTCAGGAAAGTTTCCCATCTCCTAAGAGAGACGGTCCTTCTTCCTCTTCTGGACATTTTTGTGTCTGGTTGTGGTGCTTGGAATTGCTGCAACCATCCTGGCTCTAGCCTGAGCATGAAGTTGACACCACAGACAACAGAGTAGAGACAGAAAAGACCTGGGTCTCCAAACACATCGCTCGGGAATCTTGCTAAGCCATGCAATAACACATTTCCTTTTTTGCATAAAGCATCTTAACTCAGAGTTCCTGTTGCTGAGAGCCAAGAGCACCCTAACTGGTATTGAGGGCCTGGGGTCCCTTTCCTCTCAGGGATGCTGTTGTACCAGGCCCAGAGAGGCCTGGGCCTCACCCCGTCTCTACAGGCCCCTTCCTCCCCTGGCGAGGCTGTGTGCTGGTCCCTGAGAGACCCCAACGCTACAGACTTGCAGATGAAGCCCGCCACGCCATTTCTCACATTCTCCCACCAGGCCCCAAGCTCGCCCCTGCCACATGCTTTTTGCTATTCCCACTCTGGCTGGAATGCGGTTTTCTTGGCTGATGCGCTCTTATTAGCGCATGATCCAGATGCGGAGAAATCAGCGTGTGCCTGTTCACAGTGTTCTCTGGCATCTCTAACTCTAGGCCTTCAAGATTCTTCAGGTACTTCTAGTAATAACTCCAGCTACGGATATTGAGGGTGGGGCGTGGGTGGAAGCAAAGTCCTCAAGGTTCTGATCTCCTCTTCACCTACGTGTGGCCTCCAGAGGAGGGACACAGGTGGCGCGTCCCCATAGGCTCTGGGCTCCACAGGTCCTCTCTGAGGTTTGGCCTGGGCTGGTCCCACCCGACACGTCCTAAGCCCCAAACATCTTCTCCTTCAGGGCCGTCTCCCCGCGTCCTCCATCCATAACCAGGACCGCTCTCTTTCGTGGGCCCCTGGAGATCTGCCCAGGCCTCTCACCCGGATCCTCCAAACCACTTCTCTGAGAAGTCACCTCCCATCCCTCACCCCCTGTCTACCTCCCCCAGTCACCAATCTCCTCCCTCACCCAATTTCACCTCTGATGGTGTGTGAGCCTGTAATCTCTCGGCCTCATCAATTTTTCCATCTCGTTTCAGATCTCCATCTTGAAGCATCTTTTTTGCTCTTCTAATTGCTTTCTCTTTCTGCTATTATTTACTCATTTAGCTCTGGAGAGCATTGGGGACTGCAGTCAGGGGAAAGCAGGTTCTCTTACAAAAGCCCTCTGTCCATGGTCCATGTCCCCACTTCTGGGCCCTCTTGGGGAGGGAGGTGTCCCTGCGGTTCCATCACCTTTTCCTCTCTGTCTTTCTGTGGCCTCTACTCCCCCTCTGTGTGTGTGCCTCTCGGTTTTGTCTCCGCTTCTCCTGTCCCTGCCTCTTCTAAATATTAAATTCCCCAAATGGCTCAATCCTCATTTAAAATCCTCTCTTCTTTCTTGGCACCAGAATGTTGTTTGGCAATGAACCCTCCATTCTCTTGTTTTTATATTTTCATTTGGTTCTTCATTGTTATTTTCTTTTGAGCTGTTTGCAAATTGTTTAGGGGAATGAAAGACTCTGTATAAATTAAGATGAATCAATTCTGACTCAGGGAGTTGTGGCTGAGTTCCTTCCTTCCTCCCTGGAGTGGAAATAGGAGTATCTTCTAGATGCACACCTGTAACCCTCGTTGCTCCCCAGGCCCAGAATGACTGGGTTCCCAGGATCCTTTGGATGCCCATTTGTCTCTGAACCTGTGTAGCTTAAACTCTACCCCCACCCCAGTATAAAACCAGGACAGGAACCATTAAAATCTCATGGAATAGTTCTTACAATCTGGATTTTATTCAATGAAATAAACACTTAATTACAAACATCTGCTTTAGCCTAAATTCTAATTACTTAATCTAGCCATCTGTAATTTTAATGATTTTCCGAGATTTTCGTTCTTTGCAGCGTGATTAATGGGAACGGCCTGTGAAACTAGCGGGTGTGTGCCTCCCTTCACGACAATCCTGCTGCTGCTGCTTGCATCGTCTCAGGCACAAGCACGTGTGGGCTCGCTGCCAGCCACCTGGCGGGGACAGCCCAGGGGCAGACCGAGCCTTCTTTTGCGGTTACCTCTCAGTTCAGCCATACCTCTCAGTGCTGCAGCTAGAACTGGGCTTCCTTTCTAGAAAGCTCCACCTGACCGGGAAGTTGAGGAAGAGAGGGAGACACATACATAAATCGGGAGAAAAAGGCAAAGGAGAGAAGAAGATGCCAAGAGCGGAGAAAGAACGGGGGACACCAAGTGCAGGAGGGAGAGAGAGACGGAAAGGAGGTTGTGGGGAGAAGAGAAGCAGGCAAAGGAGGGGAGGAAAGGAAAAGAGAGAGTGTCCCCACTGAGGCAGGAGCTGGCTGCAGTCTTTGTGGTGAGCTCAGTGGGGGAGATGACACGGGCTGCGTTTTCCTGGAACTGACTCCCTCCAGCTCTCAGCTCCCCAGGACACGAAAGAGCCGGGCTGTTTGTGCGGAGAATTCCTCATCCCCCAAAGAGACAGGAGGAGGCAGTGCTTTTCGGAAGGCAGTTGCTAACGTGAGAAGCCTGGAGAGGGGTCTGTTGCTGTTGTCGCTGCTGTGAGCTTCCTTCCCACGCTCTGAGGTGAGAGTGTCTGTAGCACCTTCCCTCCCCCGGAAGCCGCAGGGACAATGACCAGAAGGTTTTCTGGCACTGAGAGGCAGATGCAGGCTCCAGTCCAGTGCCACCTAGCTCTTCTGTGCCTCAGTTTCCTCAGTTGTCAAGGAGTGCATGACCACTCTTGACCTTTACTAGGGTTCCCTGAGGAGGAGAAGGGGTCACGGTGGGGTAATTTCGTGGGAGGGGCTGCAGCAGTCTTCAGCCCCACGACGTGAAATCCAACGGGATGAGCACCCCACTCTCCTCAGCAAGAAACAATCCTGCTCCATTTTATGGGCAAGAACACCAGAGGGGCTGGGCTGAGAGAAAGCTGACTGTGGCAGGAGCAGCACCTGTGGCCGGCACAGGGCCTGCTGCAGGCCTGAGGCTCGTAGTATCCTCCACACACCGTCCCGAGAGAGCCCCGAGCGGACACAGCCCGTCCTCACTCCGGTTCTCCACCCCCGCACGGAGGGCGCCTCAGAGAACGCACCAGTCACCGAATGCCCCCCAGACATCCTTGGGGAGTGTAAGTTGCTCAGGCCTGGAGAGCTCTGAGACGGGACTGGGAAGGAGGCACATGAGGTCAGGGTTTCTACCTTTCAACCTGCCCTGGGCTGCTTCCACGTGACAGGACGCCCTCCCCAGGCCCACAGAGGAGTCAGCACATGGCTCTGCTCCACCGGAGAGGTCGCGGACCTGCCCACTGTCTTGCTCGTGGAAAATGAGCAGTGAATCATCTGCTTCCTTCTCTTCTGGAAAGCCTTCCCTGACCTCTCCAGGCAGAACCCAGGGGCTTCCCTGGGCCACTTTCCTCGAGGTGGATCTCGCTCCCCGAGCGGTGCACCCTGTGTGGTCCTTCTTCACCGTCCGGTCTCTACATGCGTGATGGGTCCCGATCCTTCACCCCACTCTGCATTCAGGCATTCAGGCCTTTTGCCATGTGACTTTGCATTTTTCCCCTGTAAAAAGGTACATTTCCTGGTTGTCTGATTTTGAGTTTATCCGTGTGACTTTCTTTGGCCAACAAGATGACGGTGTGCCTGTTCTGGGAGCTTAGGACTAAGAGATCTTGTGTGTTTCTATTTGCTTTGCCACCCTTCTGCCATCACCAGGAGACTATGCCAGGCTGGCCTGCTGGACCAGGGAAGGGTGAGAGGCACGTGCAGCAGAGCTGTCCAGCTGGGCCAGCTTGGATGTGCTATCCCAAACTGACCCTCGGATGCATAAGCTATTTAAACGTGTGTTGCTGTATGCTAATGAGATCTTGTGGTTTGCATTTATGTAGCAAAAACTGACTGATGTATTTACTGATGCCTATCCCAGCATCTGGCATATAGGTTCTTATGTAAACTTAATGAATAATTGGCCATTGAAAACGGGGTCACATCCCATTTAATCTTCACAACAATCCTCTAAGATGGTCAAGCATAATTGGCCCAAAATTATAAAGAATCTGAGGCCCAGAGGGGTTACATCACTACCTAAGATCACGCAGCAAGAAAACGACAAGGCCAGTATTGGAATCCAGGCCCTGTGCCTCCAAGGCCAGCAAGTCTGATGACAGTCAGCACCGGCCTGCAGCTCTCTGAAAGGCACTCCCCAGCCCTCGTGTTGGATCCTTACAAAGGATCCCACCAAGTACCAAGGGCCTCTCACCTGCCTGCTCTTGGCCAACGTGAGCATTAATGCATGGGCTGAAACCCACAGAGAGAAACTGGAAACAGCCTGGGACCTTTTACCTCGCTAGGCCATATACCGAATGTGGTGAGGGTGTGCTGGAGAGGAGGAGGCAGAATTGTCCCCCTTTCCTGATATTGTGCCGTGAGCCTTTCAAGTTCGTCAGCACCTGCGAAAACACTGGCGTGATGCCTGAAAGAACTGCAGGCTCCAATGAGAGAACAGGGCTTGTATTGCTGCAGGGGGATAAGTCTGATCCTGCATGTGACGCTATGCTTGAGGATGTCCTTTGCTGTCCCTTAAGCCATCTAATGGGGATGAGGACCCCCTTCCTTCAGCTGTGCTCCAAATCCTTCCTATGGAATTTTACCTCTTTTAGGTCTAAAACAGCTTGTTGGGATGTGCTCCATAAGCCTTCCATAAAACTCCTTTCTCAAACCCTCTTCTCCTGGCCAGTTCCCTGGATCAAAGATTCCTGGGTTTTTCATGGGCTCTGATCCCCTTAACTACCACTTACTTCCTAAGATTGCCACCAGACTACATCATCAGAAAGGAACAGAGTTTCATGAAAGGTCACCTTGTCTCTGCCAGGCCTGCAGCAGCCCACCCTGGATCACCACATTGGCTAACTACTAATCAGTCGCCCACGTGTGCAGATGTCTAGACATGCCTCTGCCTCTAGGCATGTCTTACCAAAGACAGGTGTCACTCCTACGTGAAAAGCCCACTGGACAACTTCCCACTCCAGGAGGGTGCCCGATTCCATTGCCATCTCCTAGGCCTAATTCTTTTTCATTTCTCTCCGCCTCCAACTCATCATTTCACCTGATTCACTCATTCATTCTGCAAACAGCTATTGACTACAGTCATGCACTGCTTAATGAAGGGAACAAGTTCCAAAATAGGCATCGTGAGGCAATTTTGCCATGGTGCGAACATCACAGAGTACACTTACACGAACCTGGATGGTACAGCCCGCTACACACCCAGGCTAGGTGGTACAGCCTATTGCTCCTGGGCTACACACCAGCACAGCACGCTACTGTGCTGCATACTGTAGGCAATTGGAAAACAATGGTAAGTATGTGTGTAACTAAACATATCTAAACATAGAAAAGGTACAGTAAAAATACAGTATTAAAATTTTATGGGACCACCCTCATATAGGTCCCCATGGACCATCGTTGACCGAAATGTCATTATGCAGTATGTGACTATACTTGTCTTTTTGCCAGGCCAATTACAGTACAGTGTGGCAAGGAAATGATGGTACCAGAGAGAGGTGAAAGGGCACAGTGGTTAAAAGTATAAACCGTATGGCCACATGGCCTGGGTTCCATCCTGGGTCCTCTGCTCACCAGTTGTGTGACCCCTGAGCTATTTACTTAGCCTTTCTGGGCCTCAGTTTTATCATCTATAATATGGAGACACTGTTACTTCAGGAAGTTGTTCTGAGCATCACA
This sequence comes from Avahi laniger, assembly GCA_963575035.1. Lineage (NCBI taxonomy): Eukaryota > Metazoa > Chordata > Mammalia > Primates > Indriidae > Avahi > Avahi laniger. The sequence continues at coordinate 9,356 of CAUYSK010025712.1, read as the reverse complement.
TGGCCTGTGCCATGGGGCTTTTAAAAATGAAACAAAGTGTGTAACATGGCTGGGACAGGGCACAGAAAGCCACACAGTCCTGGTCTCCTGAGAACCTACCTTTTAACAAACGGACACAAGCAGGTAGACTTGACCTGCTCCACAGAGGAAGAACACTCAACCCAAAAGGGAATGGCCAGGGAAAGCTCTGCTTCCATCACACACCACAGGGGAAGGAGCGGCAGAGAGGAAGCACAAGGGGAGGGCAGAGGAAGCCTCTCGGGATGGGCTCCTGCTCAGGAAGTGGCCTGGCATAGGGGGTGGGAAGAGCCAGGGGTCTGGAGATCTAGTTCCACTCTGCGGCAGGCATGGTGTTTGCACGTCCCCACCCCTCACCTCGTTCCAGCCTGGGCTTCACTTTCCTTACCTGAACAATGAAGCAGATCAGCCAAGAGGCCCTTCCAATAGCAAGATTTGTGTATCCTACACTCAGGAAGTCCTTGGCAATAGCATTATCAGGAGTCTGGCCACAGGAGACTCGCAGACATCACTAAATCACAACTCGGTGCCTCCACACGATTCTTTCCCTACTGCCTTCTTAACCGAGTTTGCTGTTCTAGAGCTCACTGCTTCCCAAACTGTATCCCTTACACCCATGTCCTGGCACCTCTACACATCTCCTTTTGTGCAGGACTGGAGAAGGGAGAAGAAGGCTGGACTCCAGGAGGGCTTGTTACCCAGGGCTTGGCCCGCAGAGGGGACAACAGGGAGAAGCTCGGGTGGGTACTTACCGCAGGCCCGGTGAAGGGTGCATGGTCACAGTTCTCCTGCCAAGACTGGTTGAGGCTCTGGGCAAACTCTTGGAAGAAAGCATGGGATTGGTTCAAAATGGAAAATCCCAGGATGTTGACACGATCGTCCACAAGGCTGTCCATTCTCTGGAGTGAGAACTCCTGGAAAGACCCAGCAGTCAGAAATAGAGAATGTGGTTAGGCAGGGATGGCGTCAGGGATAGACGCCGCTAGAGCACTTCCAGGTACCTCATTCTAGCCCAACAAACACTAAACACTCTGCTGGGAACCAGGGGTCCAGAGATAACTAAGAGTGGTTTTTCCAGGAGCTCACAGTGTCACAGTCAGGGTGGGAGGGAAAGAGAAGAAAGCAGAATGATCTAGGTATATACACAATGCACTGGATGGAGAGAAAAACCCCACGTGCCTGGCGGAGGCAGCCCTGCATCCACGGCAGGCACTATGCTTGAACCGAGTCTTGAAGGATGCATAGGTATTTCCCGGGTGGAAAATATGGATGGACAAAGCTATTCCAGCCAGAAATCACCACGTATACAAAGGCACAGAGGTGAGAACATGCACGGTCCTTTCAGTGAGCTCCCTGTGGGGTACCTGGACGAAAGCATCACTCCTTAAAGTGGGATTCTACCATCAGGATCACCCAGGTTTCTTGTTAAAAAGCGATGATTCCTGCACCTGACCTAACAACAGCTGAATCTGAGTCTGGGAAGCTGAGCCCCAGGAGTCTGCATTTTCAGCAGGTCCCTAAATCTTATGCACCCAAAGTGTGGGTTAGTGCACAGGCTACATGGGGAAGGAAGGGTGAGAAATGAAGCCAGAGAGGTCAACAGGGGCCAGGCCACAGGGCCCGGACACCAGGCCAGGGTGTTTGCATTCTGTCCTGTGGGCGATGGGACCCAAGGGGACTGTTAGCAGAGAAGCGCCAAAATCAAATTTGCTTTCTAAGAATCTCAACCTGAAGGTCTGCAGGTGGGGTTGTGCCTTCCTTTATCATTATTTTTTTTCATTCATTTAACAAATATTTAAGTGTTTATCATGTGCCAGACACTGGTCTAGGCACAGAGAACATGGGTAAGAGAGATACATTTGCTGCTCTCGAGGAGCTTGCAGGTTAGTGGGAGAAACGGTAAGGGAACAAACTCGTCACCTGTTGGGGGTGGGAGTTGGGGGCTGCCATTTTGCTGAGGCACTCAGAGAAACCCATCAAGGGCAGTGACATTTAGAAGTTCAAGAGAGTTCTCCCAACAACCTTCACCCAATCCTCACCCAGCCACCTGGCCAGGGCCACGTGTTAGCCTGCAGGTGTGAGTGCCATGGAGGCCAGTGAGTGTCCTCCTGTGCTCAGGGCCTGGCCCTCTAAATCCTCCCGGGGCCCTACACAGGGAAAGTAGGCAAGAGGATGTGGCGTATTCAGCTCACGGGTACCCGTGCCTGGAAAAATGCCTTCAAACGTGGCTCAGGCCATCTTCTCACGATGAAGTCGCCTTCATAACACATTCATTCTGAGTGCCCTGCACGCAGCTCCCTGCACCCTGAGCACACAGTGCTCACAGAACCCCAGACCAACCTCATCAGACACGCAGCCTGACAGGACAGATGGCAGGTGCATTGGGCTTACTTTCTGGCCAGGCAGAAGCATGTCTTCCTTCAGGCAGTCTCCTTTTCTGAAGACGTGGCTGTTGAAGGCCCTGGCACCTCTCTTGCAGCCTCGCTCACATCTCCAGCCTCCGTGGAGGCCTCAGGCTGCAGGCCTGAGCTCACCCACCCGGAGCCCAGCCTCATTAGCTCCGGCTTGCAGACTGGAGTTACAAAGCCTGCTTTGCAGCCATCAACCCCTGACAGAGTGGAGTTGGATGAGGATTAAGTGTATTTTGGATACTGCCACATTCCCATCAGGGGAACACAGGCGTGCCAGAGAATGTATTGATTCCTAAGCTGATATTACCTCCTATCTCTCTAACAGGGCAGCTGCCCATGTGCCGTGGGCTACCAGCAGGAACGAGGGGGCAGATGGCTAATGAGAAAAGATGCGCTTGGCAAGGGTGAGACGACTGAGGCGCAGAGCCAGGCTGTCATCGGGAACATAAGGGGTCTCACTGGCCATGGCTGGTGGGGGCTGAAGAATGTCCTCTTTCCCCTGGCTTCCTTATCAGTGTGGGCAGACACATCACCCACCTCCATCCTCTCCCCACATGCACAGCCTGATAGATGGAGGCCCATTTCAAGGAAGCCCTGATCTCTTAGATGTCCACAGACTCGCAGGGGCAGTCAGGGGGATGTAGTGGATGAGGGCTTCGGTGTTCAAACCCAGGTTCTGCACCATACCGGCTGCATGACCTTAAGCAAGGTCTTTAACCTGTCTGGGCTTCAGATCCTCATTTTGTAAAATAGATACAATAACATTAGCAACCTTGTAGGTTGTTTCAAGGAAAAAGTAAGATGTATGCAAAGACTTTAACATCCCATGTGGCAAATGTGATAGTTACTGAAATACAACCAAGAGATCTTGGGCAACTTCTTCCCCCTATTTTAGTTCCACTTGTCCTAGAAGCCTGAGTTAGGAAGGTGTTTCCTGCAGATGCATGTTATAGGCAGAGTAAGAATGAATGAGTTAATTACAGACACTTAGACAGAGTCTATCAAGAAGTCAGCTGGTCTGTCTTCCTGCCTTTTAATTCCAAACTTCTCATCCCTCAGTTATATCCTACTTTTAAAGTCCCCTCAAGATAAAAAGATTCCAGAAGCTTCCTTGATAATTCATTCTATTTATAATGACTCATGGGATAGCTTGTTGAAGGACAGAAAAGCGGGTATACTCTTTAACTGCAATTTCCCAAGACACTCCAGAGTTCTACTCTCTAAGCATCCTTACAGTTAGGAAACTCTTCTGTACCTAAACTTAGACTCTCCTACTGCTATTGAAGGCTATTTTCTAAAAGAATATGGGAAACAGCTGACCATCACCAATTTATATGCAGTGAAATTCTTCTATGCCAGTATTTCTCAAAGTGTGCTGCTCAGAAATTTCCCAAAAACAAGACTCTGAGTTCAAATAAGGTTAGAAATAAGGTAAGAAAACATCACATATTATATTGTCCTTTTTGAGATACATAATGCACACTAGCACATTAAAGGCTGAAAGAAGTCCTGCAGCAAAACAGCTTGTTTAATTTATTTTAACCCAAAATTTCCAAACACATTGAACATGGGGCACTTTTTTCCCTCCAAAGCCCACGACTGACTCACAGTAGTAGTGTTCTACAGGACACAACCTGGGAGATGCTACTCTAAACAGATTCAGAGCAGCATGTATTATAAACCCCAAATCAAGTGGTAGGGATACTTGTCTGGAAAGATAGTTCATAAAATTAACAAATTTCAGGATGGGAAGGGATTAAAGGTCACCGGGTTTCTGCTGCCCATCTCCAGCTCTAACTAAGAATGCACACCTGGTTCATTCAGGTTCCCCAGCCACCCTACCTGGCCAGCTGTGACCTTTGTAAAATGACAAGAATGGTGGGAGTGGTCCCTGCGGTGGAACAGACTCTCCTGGGAACCCTGATCTTTTTCTTATAAAAGTCCCAGGAAGGGTCCCTGCTACCAATAGGACTGGAGGCCCAGTATCCCCACACCAGGGGAACCAAGGTGAAGAACAGAGCAAACGGCCATCTGGTAAAGCCAAGGGGTAGGGCAGGACCAAGCCCAAATCCTCCACTACTCCAAGTGTGCACGGCTTTGTGACAGCCCCCTGCTGCCATTACTTGTTCACGAGTGTGATTTCTCTCCAAAGGACTCTATGTTCCCAGACAGCAAAGATGTGCCTGCCTCATTTTTGAACTCCACACTGCACCTGGCAGAGTGCCTGATACCTGGTAGCTGTTTGGTCAGTGTTGGTTGAAGGACTGTTGATTAAAGACATCTCAGTGCCCTGGGGCCTTCACTGTGGCCAGTGCTGTCTAATTACACAGTCTTGCAAGCACAGAAGGTGTGAGAGCATGAGTGGAAGTTGTACCACTCCTGATTGTCCTCTGGAAGTTGCATTATTGTATTTTGAAAAAAAAAAAATTCCTGATAGATTGCTTTTTTACCCTTGGGCCTTCAGGTTAACAATATTTAAAGATGTGTCTGTATGTGTGTGTGTGTGTATGTGTGCATGCATGAGGGTGAATCCTAGTGTACACAATGATATAAAAGGATCCAAATCACAACAGTTGAAGGTCAGGTCACAGCCACTAATGAATACAGGGAGCTGTTGCCCTGGCATGAAGGAATGCCTCATGGATGTGGCTTGAGAGCTGCATGGCACACTCACCATGGGTGGGGCAGCTCACTGAGTGCCCCTCACTTTCTCCAGCAGGGGTGACATGTCCAAAGTCCTGGTTTACAGACAGGCATCCATTTGCTGTTCAGCTTTAGGAAACTTTCCATGGACCTACAGCCTGTTCATCCACCTGGGTCAGGAAGCAAAGACAGGCTGGGAGTGGGTGCTTAGCTGGGGATGGGACTGCAGAGGAGGTCCCAGGGCACCACCCCCATCCCATTGTTGGAGGGAGAGGGGAGGAGAGGGATTGGGAAACTGTGTAGTTACCATGGCTGTGAGTGGAATGACCATGCCCCACACCACATAGGGTCCAAGTGCCAAGAAACACATAACTTTGGTGCCAAGTGTTTGGGAGCATGGAGGGGTAAGGGAAATGATGGGCAGACCTGGTGGGCAGCCTCTGGAAGGGCAGGGAGTGCAGGGAAAGAGGTGTCCTCTTTGAGGAGCAGGGACACATTCATCCTGGGCTAAGCAACCAAGTCCCATCACTGGGGACTGGAGTTAGTCAACTCGGGGGATAGGACAAGGTTGCTCGACTAGAAATGAAGGCACAAGAGCTTCTAATGATACAGGCTTGGCTCCTGTGCTTGACTTTCAAGAGAAAAGGATGCAATTAAAACACAAATCCAAATGTGTCTTTGAGTCAAGTCTATCTCCTAACTCAGGCCAAATGGGGATGTAGGGCAAGTGGCATTCTGTGACGTTCTCTCTGCCTGACAGCCCCTTGTCTTTCTTCTCCAGGATATTCCTAACCCATTAAGTGTATCACTATTGTCCTGGCCAACTAAGCTAGAAACTTCAGAGACAGCCTCAATTCCCTTCCTCTTTTAACTCCACACCAATCAATTTCCAGTTCTATCAAATCTATCTCCTGAATGTCTCTTGACTCTCCCTTCCTTTCCAACTCCTCCAGGTTAGGGCCTTATCGTTTCTTCTTTGCAATAGCTGCCTATTTAACAGAGATCATGTCTCTGATTTTGGGATAGATGGCCACTGTATTGTTCAACCCCTGGGTGCCATTTATACTGATGACAATGTGAATGGGGCCCCTGGCATTGTGCAATGTGGCATCAGCAAACTGTAGCATATACTAGAAAGTCCAGATCCTGATTTGGCCACATACTGGTTGGGTGATCTCGGGCAGGTCTCTGAACTTTCAGTGTGTCTACTTGTCATGTGTGGATAAGAACATCTACCTTGCAGGGGTAAACCTTGGAAAGTGCAATCCATCCTCCATGCTGTGGTGTTACGAAAGAGGGTGAGAGCTTCCCTCTTCTCTGAGTCCTCAAGCTACAGCTGGGCCCTGCCAAAGGGAGATATCTGGGCTGGGGGCTTCTCCTTCCTCTTTCTGTTCCCCCTCACTTGGCAAGAAGTGACTCCTAGCTACTTGCCAAATGGGAAAAGTTTTGCTGAACACTATAAGTTTTGCTTATTAACACCACAAGGTGTTAATAGCTTAGTGTGACTATTAGTGTCACCACAGAAAGCTTGAGTTGAAGATCCATATCTTCCAACCATAAATAGTAATAACAAATCAATAATGGCACTAATAACTGCTACAATTTATTGACCACCAACTGTGTGCCAGGTGGAAGGCACTTCACTGAGAACAGGGGAGAGCTGACGCCTGCCCCACACCATGTCTGTTCAGCATGAAGAAGCTGGAGAAGGAATATGAGTGAACACCAGGGTGCGGCAGGTGGGAAGGGATTGGAAATAAATGCAGTCTTACTGAAGGCTTGTGCAGCTAAGGTGGCACAGAGAAGCAGACAGTCGAATGCAGCTTCGTGAACTTGGCCAAATTCTGCTGAGAGTTGTCCAGCAGTCTCAGCTATCCCTGGGAAAATCTCTCTTTGTTCATCATTATTTGAGCCACAAATGCTTCCCTGCTGACCTGTGAACTCCTAGAAAGTACAGTGGACTGTCTCGTTCATTGCCGTATCTCTGGCACCTAGAGAAAATCGGTGAAATCAAAAACTGCCTCTTTGGCTTAATTAAATGGTTAGGAGAATAATTGTGCTAGAGAGGGTATGGATTTGGAGTTAGAACATTTTAAATCATATACTGTCTACTGGCATTTTGTCCTAGATTTTCCTCACTGAAATCCCACATTAGAAAAGCCAATTATTGGTTTTTTTAAAAAAATTTTAAATCTCTTTATTTTTATCTCTTTTAATTAGACAAGTTTCCTCATTTAAAAGTGGGGAAAATAGGCCGGGCGCGGTGGCTCACGCCTGTAATCCTAGCTCTCTGGGAGGCCGAGGCGGGCGGATTGTTTGAGCTCAGCAGTTCAAAACCAGCCTGAGCAAGAGCGAGACTCCATCTCTACTAAAAATACAAAGAAATTAATTGGACAACTAAAAATATATACAAAAAACTAGCCGGGCATGGTGGCGCATGCCTGTAGTCCCAGCTACTCGGGAGGCTGAGGCAGGAGGATCGCTTGAGCCCAGGAGTTTGAGGTTGCTGTGAGCTAAGATAATGCCACGTCACTCTAGCCCGTGCAACAGTGTTTGAATGTGTCTCAAAAAAAAAAAAAAAAAAGTGGAGAAAATAAAACATACAGTGCTGTTGTGAGACTCAAAAGAGACAATACACAGGAAAGCTCTATGTAGACTGGAAGTATGATATAGAATCCTTGAGTTATTAGCATTATTAGAAATTATAATAAAATAGCTCAAGGAAAGCATTCTCACGTACTTTCAGACATCATTAGCAGGCAATGAGGAAGGCAGTAAGGGGGAGGGGGCCTTCCTGAGAGCTCCCAGCTTCTGCATAAGGCCCCTTAGTCTCAGTTGGCCCAAGAACCTTAACAGCCCCATTCCTGCTAGGGTCGTAGGCAACCTATAAAAGGGGTCACTGCAATGCCTCTGTGACCTCTGGAGTCTCTCCCAGTTCTGTCACCTGGATCCAGTTGGGTTGTGCTATCTTACTTGCAGCCTCTTCACTCCAGAACTGGCTCTATTTCTTAACAGTGATGTTTCAAACTCCATAACCCCCTTAACAGTGGGATTTCAAACAGTTCCTTATTTCTTGCCTGCTCTCATCCAAGCTTCAGCCTTTGATCCTCTCTGCTCCATGCTCAGCCCTGGCCCTTAACTGCCCGGTAGAGGAAGCTGACACCCAAATTAAAGTAATTTATTTGAATATAAGTTTATTAGTGAGTATAATAACATCAACCGCTCCCATGGATGGGGTTCTATACAGTTTATAAGGCATTTTCATGTACTGCTTTTGGGCCTCCCAATCATACTTGGAAGTGGACAGGTTTCATGCAGATTCTCACTTGGTAGAAGAAGAAACTGAAGTTCCCAGGAGTTAAATGTCTTTCCCAAAAGTCAGACTTAGAATTAAGATCTGGGTCCTTGGCATATAAGACCAGCACTTATTCTGTATTTCCTACTGTGTGCTCAGCACAGGGCTAGGCCACCAGAAGATGGTGTCAACACATTCCCCCTGGCTGAGATTGTTAATGACTGACAGCTTGAAATGTTCTCACCCAGGAGTCCTGAGAACACCAAAAGACTCCAATTTCTTAACCTATTATAATGAAGCTGGAATGGTGAAAGATGTCCTTAAGACTATATCACTCTGTAACTTGAACACCTTATCTTTCAACCCCAATCTGAACCCCTCCCTAGGTTCCCTGTCTGTGAATGTCACCATTATCTACCGGTCACTTAAGCTAGAATTTGGAACTTGTCCTCCACTTCTTCGATTCTCTCACTGTCCACATCTCATTTATTCATTCATACTTGCACTCATTCGATGTCATTCAGGAACATTCTGAATCCTTTACGTCTCCTGAATCTGTCCCCTGTCCTCTGTCCCCATCACCTCTGTCTCAATCCAGATCCTCATCAGCATGTTCCTAGACTACAGAATAACTGGTTTCCCTTCCTCTAGTCTTCATTTCCCCAAGTTCCTTCTACATGCTATTGCTAGAGGGATCTTTCTAAACTATAAATTTGATCATGAGCCTCTACCTCGCCCCCACAAAAGACTCCTTATTGCATACAGGACAAAAACAAATTCCTAAAAAATCCTGGACCAGATGGTTTCACACCCAAATTCCACCAGACCTACAAAGAAGAACTGGTGCCTATCCTGCAGAAATTATTCCACAACATCCAGAAGGAAGGAATGCTCCTCAACATGTTTTATGAAGCCAATATCACCCTGATTCCAAACCCAGGAAAGGACCCAACAAAAAAAGAAAACTACAGACCAATATCCCTTATGAA
>CAUYSK010025710.1:0-91919 GCA_963575035.1 Avahi laniger | reverse complement strand
GAGAGTTTGGAAGTATATGTTTTTAGTGTTTTTAAGCAAAAATGTTTCCCAAACTTTTTTGACTATAGGGCTTCTCCTCCCCTTCAAATAACCCAAACATTGTTTAATATTTCTCAGAATGGGCCGGGCGCGGTGGCTCATAGTGTAATCCTAGCACTCTGGGAGGCCGAGGCAGGTGGATCGCTCAAGGTCAGGAGTTCGAGACCAGCCTGAGCAAGAGTGAGACCCTGTCTATACTAAAAATAGAAAGAAATTATCTGGACAACTAAAAATATATATATGTATATATATATATATATATATATATAAAAAATTAGCCGGGCATGCTGACGCATACCTGTAGTCCCAGCTACTTGGGAGGCTGAGGCAGGAGGATAGCTCGAGCCCAGGAGTTTGAGGTTGCTGTGAGCTAGGCTGACGCCACGGCACTCTAGCCAGGGCAACAGAGCCAAACTTTGTCTCAAAAAAAAATATTTCTCAGAATGTTAATATTCCATGCAATCCAGTTTGTCATGTGATACTATAGCAATAGCATTTGTGTATCTGGAGTTTAACAATAAAAAGTATGAACAACAATAGTTACAATAATAATAGTTACCATTTATTGACTATTATGTACTAGGCACGATTCTGGCCTTGGAGATTACAGTGGTATGAAAGACTTGTAGGTCCCTATTCTCAAGAGATTCTGAGTCTAGTGAAAAATTAAAAAAGAACAATTAAAAATTGGTGTCACAATGGAGACAAAGGCCACCATTGCCTGAATAACAGCCTGGCTTTCTGTCTTACCCTCGCCTCCCTCTGGTCCATCAGTCAAAGTGAGGCAGAATGACTCGTCTTACATCCTTCTAGGAAGGTGTCTCTCTCTTTCCGATTGACCTCAGGATAAAGCCCTGCAGTGCTAGGAGTAGAGGGAGGCCAGCCCGGTGCCTGGGGACAGGTGTTAGGAGACGTGCACTCTCAGGTGCATCTGTGCCCTTGCATGGCTCGACAGTGAGTGTCTCCTTAAACTGTGCCCACACTCCTTCAGGTGACTTACACGTCATGGCTTTTTATGACAGGGTCTCTGCTACCTGTGGCTCTTTCACTTCCCTCTCCATCGTAGACTTTCTCTCTCTGCAGGCACATCCAACATCCTTCTCTTTGCCAGGCTCTGTCCTACTTCAGGGCCTTCACAGAAAGGAACAATCTTTCTCCTCTTCATCTGCCCAATTCCTACTCTTTCTGCAGGTCTTGGGTAAAGGTTACTTGCTCTGGGAAGATTTCCCTGTCTCTGACCCATGCACCCTATCAAGATCCTATCTTCACGTATGTCACCCTTGGCGCCCTCTACTGGCCGAGAGAGGCCATTATTCCATTGATTGTCAGTGGTGGTGTCTTCCCTGCCAGGATTTTAAGCCAGGGAAGAACCATATCCTCCTTGCTCACTGTGGAATTCCCAGTGCCTGGCATTTGCCGTGGGTGCTCAGGACTGTCTTACTGAGTAAGTGAACCCAGGATCGTACTAAGGCATGAACTCAGACTGAGCATCAGGAAAGGCTTCCCGGAGCAGGTGACGCTTCTGTTAAATCAAGTGAAGAAAAGATGAGGCTTCAGTAAGGCTGAGAACTTAAATAACAAGTTGAAGTAGACAAATTTGTCATTTCCGTAAGTCAAAAATGGTCAAGTAGTCATAAAGGTTAACCTAATAATAACAGGTAACATTATCGAATACCTGGTGTTTTAAGCTCTTTAAATGTATTGACTCATTATTGATGCTGTTAACCCTATGGGACAGATACACCTATTGTTTGTATTTAACCAATAAAGAAATTAAGGCACAGAGAAATTAAGTAACAGACCCAAGATCACACAGCCCAGGAGCAAAGCCAGGGCTCCAGCCCAGGATGTCTGCCTCAGAACTCTGAACCCTTAGCCTACATCCTGAAAGCAAGGAGTGAGGGGGGCACTGAGGAGCATTAAGGAAGGTGTGAGAAAGTGAAATATGCATTTTTCGTAGAGATCTGCTGGGCAGACTAAAGGTACAGTTATAGCTTTGGAGGAGCTGCAGTGATCTCAAGATGATCCTCCTGATATTATTACATGGTTTCTTTTAATCACCTGCTCTCTTAGCCAGGGCACCTCCTGGTCCCCACCTCCTGCCAACCAAGGTGGCTTCACGATGTACAGACAGTAGTCTGGCATTTTAAAGGGTACAAACCAAACCATCCCAGTTCTGCACCAGGGTATCAGCCCCACGCTGCCTAACCCATATATTTGTGTTCTTTGCTGTGGGTTTTAAGATTACTAGTGGGTTCCAAAAAGGCCCTATTCTAATGAGAGAGAGGACTGCTCTCCCTGGTTGGCATGGTGTTTCTCCTAGAAGTATGCAAATGGACTTCGGATACGGCAGTGCTTGCTGAAATGGGCAGTTTGGCTTTCTGGCTTTTAGCTGATAATTCTAAGATATTACAGACAGGATCAGGGAGCCAGCCGCAGGTCCCAGACAGCTGCTTTAATTGCACTAATATCCCTGTGTCGCTTTCAAGAGCCTCGGTTAGTTTCAACATCTGTAAAACGAGGTTAGGGGTTGAATTCTGGCCCCTCTGCATTTCCAAGTCCACATATGATTCTTACTGCCTCATGGTTCGGGTTGATATTCTGCATAGACTTGCTCCAAAAATATTCTGGGTTTTGTATTTCCTCCCCCAAAGGAGTGACTTAGGCTGCGATGAGAGATTACTAGGAAGAATCATTACAAATCCCTTAGTAATAATTATTTACATAAAGGATTTAGATCTATTCAGGTGTTTTTATTTCCATGAACAAAACACTGTTTTTTGTTTGTATGAATGGCTGCTTACAAGACAAAAATTCCTTTAACTTGAGACAAAATATATCTTTGGTAAAGACGCAAATGATTAGAAATAAGAAGCTTGAAATGCCAACCTGGGAGCCGATGGCTTGATGGCTTGGGCTTCAAATAAAATTCCATCTACTGAACCCTTAAGTATAATTAAGTGCAAAACACCACCTGAAGGAACACAAGGATTTGACGTAAACCCACAGAAGCCAGAAAATTCAGGTCACCAGGCTCATCCTGCCCTGGTTAGAGGGAGCTTTGATGCTGTTCTCTCCCTGGGGTTCAGGAGCTGCTGCATGTAATCTCCTAAACCACAAGGACCAGGAAAAGGGCACAAAAGCTTGAATTAAAGGCAACACGTATGCCAATTTTCAGCTGCTTTCCTTTTGTCAGCTGAAGGAATCCTATAGATTCTATTTAGCACATTGAGAAATGAGGTTTCCTGATTTGGAAAATCAAATGCTTGAGCCGCACAAAGAAAATAGTCACCTTCAAACTGCACTTACATAACCTGAAACCCTGTAATGATATTCTTCAGCCAAGGGGTGCCATTCCTTTGGGGCCCAATTCCTTTTCTTTTGGATCTGAGGAAGGCTTGGGATTGTTGAACTTGTCATCCCGAGAGGTAAAACGAAGCGTGCCCAGACTGGAGCGTGCCCTCCTGCACTCCAGGGCACTATCTTCCTACCTTGCAAAGGTTTTGACCCTTCAGAGGCAGCAAGATGGAACAGAATAGGTGTCCTGAGTGGGAGTCAGTTTGGTAAGTCTGCAAAACATATTGTTGTACATTGCCCTGCAAACACAAAATAGGTTAATACACATGGGAAGAAGGGGAATGGGCAAGAAATCAATATTTCTGAAGTGATCACTATGGGCCATTACATTTATACTGTATTATATAAGTTAATTTCATCTAATTCTCATTTTAAAAAGTCTATAAGATCGGTTTTCTGCAGACAAGGCCACAGCTCACAGAAATTAAGTAAGTTGCTCAAAGTCATACAGCAAATAAGGGGCAGAACTGGGATCTGAACCCCCAAACTTGTGTTTACTTTTCCCATGGTGTACTGAAAACACTTTTCGAAAGTACCTTCATAGGTTGTATTATAATGTTCTCTTCCCCCTTCCTCCTGTTAAAACGTCCTGGAAAAGTTTTCATAATTCCTGCCTGCAAGTCACTGAGCGGAAAGGACCATGTAACTGCAGAGGGGAGCAGAGGGAAGGGAAGAGGCGAGGGACGTGGATAACCGGGAGGAGCAGCGGCTTTCACGTTTCTCTGCCCAGGTTAGCAGGACAATGTCTGCGGGCTCCGAACTTTCCCCGCAATCATCGTGCATCTTTCCAAAGGAAAAGAGAAGTTGCTCGGAAAGAACAATTAGATAATTGGTTCTGGAGAGGGGGACTTAGTAGACCAGCAGCAGTTTTCAAATCCGGGACACTTTCGCTTGCATTAGAATGATATAGGTCTTAACAAATCATGCTACATGATATGATGAATATTTCTTTCCTGCACGGTAGAGAGAAATAGAATCTCATGGCTAAGACTCAAGTCGAATCAAACGTAAAGAATAAGAAATAAGGAGGCAAATCGGTACTTATCTTAAAGGCTTGTCATGAAGATTAAATATTTATAAGCCATTTAAACAGAGCCTGGTATGTAGTAGAAATATCAGTGTTCACTAAGTAAAATTCAGTGAGTTGCCCCTTGTCCTGACTGCAACATGAGTGCCAAGGATAGCTCATATCCCTATCATATAGTCTGTGCTCAAAGTTTAGTGGATGAAAAACTCAGCGTAACTCTAACGACCTCACAGTATGTGAAATTCTCAAATGCACACCCATTTTATTTCTTATTAAGCATATCTATGTCAGGGTGTTGGAAATATTAAAATTGCAAAATCAAGATTATGAGATCATTCAACGCTTCTTCAAAACTGGGAATTCATCTCTATAAGTCTCTTAAAAAATTAATGAGCTCATGGGAGAAGTATTGCCTATAAAAAAAACAACGTTTGGAGCTTCAAGTTTTCACCATGTAAATGTGTACCATTCCGTGTGTCTCTCTGCAATGCTCAAGTGGGTTGGTGAAATGAATGTACAGAAGTTATCTTGTTTCTGGAGATTATAGGTAAACACTTTATGATACCTGAAGGGTCAATTTGTAATCTGCAATAAAGAGCTGGTTTCTTCGTACCAGGCTGCCAGCCACCCTTTACAACAGCAAGAACAAGAGAGGTGCTACAGCAAATTACTTGATTAACTATCTTTCAAAATTAAATTGGTTCTGATCTGGATGTTGTCAAAAAAAATATCTAAGGCCTGAGGAAGATTACAGTGTTTATAAATCAAAAACAGCTGCTTCTCTTTGCAATGGCTTTTGTTAAAAAAAAAAAGGATCTTGATTTGACAATCCCTTTTTCAGGTTTGAGTTCACAACACATGTGAAAAACCGGCACAGTAATGAAGCACAAAGAACAGGTTTTACCATGGAAATTCTAAAATGCCCTTCACTGTGGCAGAGGCGTGAGGTGTTGGCTTGGATATCAGTAGAGAAAGCCAACCCAGCAGTTGCTAATGACAGGTAGTTATGTAAATAGATTGCCTGAGCCAGGCAGCTGGGCATTCCTAGAAAACAGAAGTCAGAAGTCACTGAGCACAAAGGGTGTTAAGAAAGGGCCTGGTGTGCATGTATACAGAGCTCTCATCTACGCAGTCCTAAGTCTGGCCTTGCCTACTGATTCTCAGGATACAGCAATTTAACAATTTTATAGTTAGTACACTGCTTGGGGTTCTAGGCATTTTTCTGTTTCTGGTTCATTCCCCAAAGTAACTTTGCAAATGAATGTTAAGCTTAGCTGTGGGTTCCCCGGAACAGCACAGAGGGCTGACATTTCCTGTGTTGTGACTGCAGGACTTTCAAATATCTAACACTTTCATCCCGGTTATCGAGGAAGAATGCGTTAGCTCTATCAGACTGCTTTGCGCAGTCCTGCGTCGCTTGACGACGGGGATGCGTTCTGAGAAGTGAGTCATCAGGAGATTCTGTCACTGTGCGAACATCATAGAGTGTACTTACACAACCCTAGGTGGTACACATGTTTTTATTTATATACGTTTTATATGGAAAACCAAATGTCTCAGCACCATTACTGAATATCAATCATTTCCCCTGCTTGATCTGCAAAGCCAATATCAAATACCATCTATCTGGATTCTATATATACGCCGTTATAATCTTGCGTACGAGATACTGTCATGTGTGTGGTCCATTGTTGACCAAAATGTGTTATACCGTGCGTGACTGTGCTATCCTCTGGGAAAGCAACAAAACTTCGAGGTCACGCAAACCCGAGTTTGAATCCTGCCTTCACTCCTCTATAGTTCCGGCTTGCTGGCTAAACTAATCAGCCTCTCTGAGTTTCGGTTGGTAAAAATGCGACTAATAAATACTGACGAGGAAGATTTCTGTCCCGTGAGGACTCAGTGCCTGGCATTTAGTGGTGCTTTAGTCCCTGGTTGCTGCCATTACTTGCAGATGTTTGAAAAGGGTATACAGGGGCGACACTGCATTCAAGGCCACCTGCTGCATGTCCTTGAGCAGTTAACTGAATCTCCCCTCCCACCAAAAACTCCTCCCCCAGCCTCCATTTCTCTATCTATAAAGTGGGGATAACCAGACCCATCTCACAGGGGTTTGGGGTAGATTAAATGAAATGTTCAGGGAGCGTCTGGAACACAGTAAGTAGAGCAGACAGATAGATGATATTGGTGGTGTTTTTGTTATTGCTGTTTGACGCTAAAACTACAAATATGGAACAAATCCTGAACTTCCTCTAGATAGTCCCCATCACTTTACTCTGTTCTTTGATCTCAGAGCATCTCAGGTTTTTCCTTATCTCTTTGTTTCTTCTCTCACTCCCCTTCTAGAATGTAGGGTCAGGGAAGAAACCTGTTTGTCGGCTCACTGTGGTTTTCTCTGCATCTTAGTTTGATGTCTGACTCACAGTAGGCCTTCAATAAATATCTGTAGTGTGAATGAATGCATGAACAGAAGCTGCAGGCAGCACACCATTCCTCCACCCTTGTCGCATCCGCGGACCATGCGTTAGCCATCCTGCACCTGCCTGACACCCGATTGATCGTTCTACTGTGTGCGTCCTCCTCTGAGTAGATTCTCTCCACTTCTTGGCGTCTTCTCAGGCCACCTCTTTCAACTGCCTGCTCCCTTCCCCCAACCAGTGTGTGCTCAGGGAATGCAAACTAATTTAACCAAAGCCAAACATAATTAGGAGAGTAAATCTGCTGCTACTGCTGCTAGAGCAGCAGAAAAAAAAAATCGTAGAGTGCATTCCAAAAGGAAATGCGGTCTCCCGGCTTTTGGGACCCCCTGCTGTTAGGGTAATGGCTGCGCTGCTTTCCTGCCCCCTCTCCCCACTAGGCTGGACAGGAAGGAGTTCATTGCACAGTAGCACCCGTTGCTGCTAGTAGGGTCAAGAGGCAGAGATAACACCCACCCTATAAACTTGCCTGTTCTCGAGGGGGGGGTCACTGTTAGTACCATTTGACCCAACGCAGCTCCAAATCCTAAGCCATTTCTTCATCTGTTCATGCATTCATTCATTCATTTGTCCATTGGTTTATTAGTTCATCTACAAACGCTCATCCTGCCTTCTGCTATTGTGCTGGGCACTGTGCTGAGTGTTTGAGTGACAGCAGAGGACAGAAGCTGCTCCAGGGTGTCCTCACTGGGGACAGGAGGCTTGGGGCCTACAATTTTTAGAAGACTCGTCTAGGATCTAAAGTGCCTGTTAGTTACTCTTGGTTTCTGGTCAGACACTTGGATAGATCCCATCCTAGAGATCTCCCAGGGACAGAAAGGCTCAGCATTTGAAGAACTAGCATAGCAAACATATTTTGTTTTTACTTTGATTTTATGTTTTATGTTGCTTGAGGTGGGGGAGCGTGCTGCAGATGACACCACCGCTGAAGTCCCTCTACAGCCATTCCTTGGCGTCCTGCCGTGGCAGTGGAGAGAGTAGATTCCTGTTAATAGAATGATATGGAGCTTCTTGGCTACTCTTGTCATAGGTGAAGGTATGAAGGAGGCTCTTGAGATTTTCTTAAAGCCAGATAGCATGCACCAGTTTGCATTTGGATGCCTAACTCCCACCCCACTCAGTGCCCAGACCACGACACTATACAGGGAGTGCCCATCTGGCATGGAAGAGGAGAGGACTCACCTTTGCAGCTACGAAGAAAGAGAGTGATCAGATACATGTATCCCAAGCTTGATTTCATTCATAAGTAGTGACAAGAAATCTGAATTTGGATACTGAAGTCCCCCTTTCTAAGAACAGTATTTACAACGTATTAATTGCTTGCCGTGGCCGTGCACTTTGTTAAGCCCTTTATCTATGGAAGCCTGTCATATCCTTACGGCAGCCCTGCACGATAGTAAGCGTTCCCACTTTTTGAGTAACAAATCAATAGAAAGTGACCTGCCAGAGCCGTACGCCTTGTAAGTGGCAGAACTAGGGTTTGAAGGAAGGGCTGCCCCTGATTTGCTACTGTAGCACCCTACGTGTCGCTTATAATACATCTTGTCACACCCTGTTTTTATTACCTATTTATTATCGCGTATCTCTCTGCAAGCCATACGCTTTTTGAGGCAGTATCGTGTCTTTATGGTTCCCCGAAGGTCTCCGACTCGTAGCACAATCCCTGACATAGCGTAACTGCTCAATGTGTGTTATCGAATGAAAGAAGGCACACACGAGTAAATGCCTCTGCAGCACCTGCTGCTTGTCTCCTCCTTTGCAGCTGTTTATTAAAAAGATCCCAATCTATTTCAGAGGAAAACTTTTCATTTCCATTTGTGACTTACTTTATTTAAATATCAACAATGAGTCCCCTCCTTTCCAGGGCCTTGTGATTTCAAGGCAGAAGGAAATCATCTCACGGGTAGGGGAGGGACCCTGAGAGGCCGGAAGAAAGGTGTGCTGTGTATTCCTCCACCAGTGGCAGGGGTGCAGTCACAAAAGATTTGGGGTCTGGTTTGGGGCGGGGGAAGGACAGGCAGGTGTCTCTGGTTTCTGATAAGTCATGTGTATGTCCCCCGAACGGGAAGGCTCAGGCATTGAGGAGTTTCTAGTCGTTGTAAATTCTTATGTCAACATTGAGAGGTTGGCATAGAGAAGGAGAGAGAACAAAAAGGGGACCCTGTCGCCTGATTCCTGCCTCTTTTATAGTCCTAAATGTCTGTGCCAACCATTGGCTCTTAGAATATTCTCCTGCAATTTCTCTGTTTGAATGTGTGTTGTGTGTGCATGTCCTCCCAGCCAGAAAGACTAAAAATGTATGCAAGGTAGGGCCGGTTTGTGTCCCTGGGCACCAGTTTCTTAGGACACGAGAGAGTCAGAGTCAGGGAATATGTACCGGGGATCTGTAAGCGGCGGGCCGTGCGGCAGGTCTGGGGCCGCTGCAGTGAGCACAACAGATAAAATCTTCTGCTTCCTTGCATTCACATTCTAGTTGGGATGAGACAGACAATAAACAAATAAACATATAGAAGAACAGATGCTCAAAACTTTTGTGGTTGATAACGATGCCGACTGCAGCATTTGCCAGCTCTGCTAATGAGTCTCCTTGGAAACTTGAGTGGTTGATAAGAAGATTAAGAATCTAGAAAAGTCTTACTGGTAGATGGGCGCACTTACGAGTTACAGAGCCTGTGGATCAGGGTGGATATAGGATTGTGTCAATTCCACTCTGGCTGGGAAGAAATTCAATTAAAATATATATGTTTAAACTTTCCTCTTAAGGTATTTGTTTCAGAAATCAGAGCTCCCTTTTAGTGGTTGTTAATATCAGGAAATGAATATCTGATTACATTTTTCTAAGGCGAGTCCCTTAGCAGCAGGTGGAATCTCATCATGTCTTATCTTCTGCATAATTCATTTTGGGGAAAGTCTCTTGAGTTTTGCTTTCAAAACTTGAGGAGAAAAATGAAGCTGGTTTGAGGGTCATAAGAGTTTTTAACCTTTCTGGATAAGCAAAAATACCTAATGTGATTCAAGGAATAGATTCTGAATTGTGGATTTCTTGAGAAGTGCTGGAGAAGCTAAGTGTGCTCAGTAGGAAGCTTGGGGAAAATTCTTTCATCCGGTGTGGGTGTGCGGCCAGGGGAGGGAGCAAGCTTGGGGCAGAAGGTGAGCTGCAAGCAGCCGCCACCTACATCGTCCCCGCCGCCCCGTCCGTTTGTCACGCATTTCTCAGGACCCACTCGTCATGCTTGACTAGAGCTTATCATCACAGGAACATCACAGAACATTGTTTTCTCTGCCTTTGCTTGATGCGGTGGCTGCCCTGCCATCGTAGCCACAGTAGGCGATGCTTCCATGTGACATTTTGGCCTGTTTGCGGAGCCAGAACGGGCACCTGCAGCTGCTCATCAGGGTGATGCAGCCACCCCCACCACGAAGCCTTGTGCCTCTCAGCAGAGCATGGCGGAGTCTCCCAGGAAGTTGACCCTGTCTGTTCTGGCCTGTCTTGCAGTTGAACTTGGACCCAGGAAGTGATTGAAAAAAGGCTGGATGGGTTTGTGCCCACTTCAGTCCCTGCTCTTTCTGAGCACTGGAGAAACTGAGGCCTGGGGTGTGTGGGACTCTTGGCTGGACCCATGTTTATCACAGCAACAGACATTTTCTTTGGGTCACCCAGAGAATTTTCCAGAGAATTTATCCCAGGCTGTAAAAACATAAGTTTATTT
Source organism: Avahi laniger (assembly GCA_963575035.1). Lineage (NCBI taxonomy): Eukaryota > Metazoa > Chordata > Mammalia > Primates > Indriidae > Avahi > Avahi laniger. The sequence continues at coordinate 81,309 of CAUYSK010025710.1, read as the reverse complement.
TTACAAAATTGGGATTATTAAATATACTTATGTGTGTATATGTATGACTTTATATTAATATTATGCTTCTTTCATTCTCTATTATGTCATAAGCATGGTATTACTACCAATTAAAAAATAACTCTGTTCCTCAATTATAAAGCAACACACATTCATTGCAGCAAACTAGGTGCTGTGGGGAAAGGGAGGGATTTAAGGATGGCAGAGCAAAGGGGTGTAAGCAGTCTACACACAGGGACCCCGGGCTTCAACTGGCCACTAAATAGACATTTTCTATCACTATGTTTATTTTTAGGGAGAATAAAATCAGATGTGCAAGTGCACAGGGTATATAGCAGAGTGGAGATAGAGTCATTGGGAGGAGGAATGAAGGAGCTCCGTCTGCTACCATGGCAGGTTGGAATTATCCCCCAGAAAGACCTCAGTGGTGTGCTGAGGAATTAGAACTTCCTTCTCTGGGTAAGGGATTCCACTCCAGAATTGAACCAGTTGATAGAAGGAGCAGAGGGAGTCTTAAGCAAATGCACAGCCCTCTTGGTTCACACTGCTTTGGCCACCTCTGCCTCTGAAGTTATTTCCAGATCCTGAGCCACTTGTCAGCATGGGGAAGAAGGAAAAGATCTGGCGTGTTCACAGAGATCTTCATGCTTGGGACCAGCTTTGAGACCCTGGAAAGAGGTGGTGTTTTCCGTCACCTCTAAAGACTGGAAAATGATCTGGAAGTCTGAAGTGCTAGAGTTCCAGACTTCCAGGGGCTCCTTTAGACATCACTTTATCTGGTACATAACCCTATAATTTTGCAGGTCCCAAAACTGAGATCCTGGGAGTGGAGCAAATTAGACAGATGCAGCAACGGTTATAATAAGAGCATGCCTTTGGTGTAAGCCCCATGTGAGCAGGAGTCCCGGAGCTGTTACTTGAGCAAGTTGCCTGTCTCCAAGCCACAGTGTCTCCATCTGTAAATAGAACAATAAAGTACTGGCCTCGTTATGCTGTGGATGGGGCTTAATAGGTCAAAGCATGTCAAGTATGTAGCGTTGGTGCTTGGCACATGTAAAAAGTATTTAGGTAACAATAACTATTATCACAATGATTATTGTCATCATTACTGTCACTGTTATTATTTGTGAAGTGTAGCATTATTGGTGTCAATAAAATCTAACGTTCAATGACTAGTAAAAGGTGTATCTTAAGTCATCACTGTCATGAGCACTGGCCCAGTAACAAGGCCTGCTGGTAATCTACCAAACCTGACATTTTAAATCACAAGACCCTTGAAGACAAAGACCTCTAAAAAGCTAATTTGCTTTTGTACCCATTATAGTGAGGGCCATGGACGCTCAGTGACTGGGTTATGATGAAGAACTCTTTGGGTCCTGCCCTGGCATCTTTGATATTGCAGTGTATTTAGCCTATTGATTTCTTTATCCCAGGTAGAGAAACACGGGACCCTTTGAATGTGGCTATGTTTCAAGTAGAATTAGGATGTGGGTTTGTCTAGACGCTCCACGTCCCAGCCCTGCCTCTGAGCTTATCTATACCTTCTGTTCTTCCACTTGATCACCCGTGAGGGTAATAAAACACTTCCCACGTGGAGATCGCCCATAAGTCTGGGCCTCAGTGCTCGTATTTCCAGCCCCTGGCCCTCCCAGACGAGCATGCTATGATTTACACACACATGCATGTGTCCTTGCCCTGGCTCTCCCTCATTTCTGTCTGCATCAGAGGTAGTAGAGGTGGCAGACACTTGGCCAGAACCTTCTGCTAATAAGATCTAACACTGTCAGGCACTGTGCCATGCTCTTTATAGATACTCATTCATTCACTGGGAGGTTGGGAGAAAGGTAGGGGAAATTTAAGTCACCGATGAGGTGTTTTCGGTACTTGACTTGTTTATGAGATAACCACAAGGCAAGGCAGTGTCTGGAGGGGCCAAACTCCCTGCCTCTTGGAGCAGGGTCTACCCATACAGCCTCTGCTATGCAGGATTGGGGAGGGGGGCATTTTCTAGCTCACATGTGCTCCCTAGACAAGTAAGAAGATATAGGGCCTCTTTATGACATTCAGGCCCGCAGGGGCAATGTACAAATACGTGCCCTTGGAAATCTCCTCGTATGTTAGTGACTTTGAAAGTGGAAGCCGTCCTGAGAGGGCATAAACAGATCTGGGGGTACACAAACAGTAAAAAGGCCTCTGGAGTGGCCAGGGCTAGATCTGAATCCTGGATGTGTCTTAATTGTTCCTGGCCTCAGTTTCCTTGTCTGTAAAATGAGACCATAGTAGTGATTTTGCTTTCTGCAGTTTCAGTTACTTATAATCAGCCATGATCTGAAAATATTCCATGGAAAGTTCTGGAAATCAACAATGCATAAGTTTTAAATCACATGCTGTTCAGAGTAACATCCTCTCCCTTTTTCCCCTGGGTGCGAATCCTCCCTTTGTCCAGCATCTCCACACTGTGCATGTTCCCCATCCATTGGTCATTTAGTAGTGGTCTCAATGAGCAGATCAACTGTCTTGGCATTGCAGTGCTTGTGTTCAAGGAACCTTATTTCATTTTATAACAGCCCCCAAACACAAGAGTAGCGATGCTGGCATATGGTTATAATTGTTTTAGTTTTTATTAATTGTTGTTAATCTCTTATTGTGCCTAATTTATAAATTAAACTTTATTATTGTATGTATAAGAAAAAACAGTATGTATTGGATTTGGTAGTATCCGAGGTTTCAGGCATCCATTGGGGATCTTGGAATGTATCCTCAGAGGATGGGGGAGACTACTGTATTACTCGCATTTGTTCTTATTTATTTCTTGCCTACACGGAGGTCAAGTTCTATGAGATAGGCAGTAGTATTATTATTTCCACTTTACAAATGAGGAAATTAAAACACAGAGGTTAAATAACTTGCCAAAATCATACACCAGGTAAGTGGCAGAGCTGCAATTCAAACCCAACGGTCTGACCCTGTAGTCCACTCTCTTAATCATTGTTTTATCCTGTCTTTTATAGGAGGGTTGTCAAGTGCAAAGGCACTGAGGCAGCCTGCAATTGATCTGTCTCAGGCACACGAGGTATGGTGGGAGTGGAGTAAGCATAAGGAAATGAGGACAGATGGTGAGCAGATGGCTTGAGGCGGACCTTGTAGACTATTCTGAAGACTTTGCCTTTTTCTCAACATTGGTTGGCAAGCTATTGGGGGGTTTTGAGCAGAAAAGAGGCATGATCTGTGTTTCAAACACTTGAATTTTAACTTTCCTTTCTTCTTCCTAATAATAACTGGCATTTATTGAGCCATGCGTTGTTACACGAAATGCTTTATGTGCACTTTCTCATTTAATTTTTAAACCAAATTTTTAAGGTGGGAATTACCAGCCCCTGTTTATAGATGAGGAAACAGAGGCTTAGAGAGATTCAGTAATTGGCCCAAGATTTCGTAGCTTGTAAACAGCATAATCAAGTCTTCACCCCAATCTGTTTGGCTCTGAAACCAGGGCTCTTGTCCTTCCCAACCCCAGAAGGTTTCTTATTTGCCATGGTTTTGCCATGCTGGTCCACAGACTTGGATCCAAACAGTCCGTATCTCATTGGAAGGGAGGGGGAGGCTCTCAGAACTGCGTCAGGGCTCCTGCAGCACGTTTGGGCTGGACTGAGAGAGGGCAGGGGGCTTCTGTGAATGCAGTCTGCCTTTGTATCTCACTGTGCTCCCTCACACACATGGGAAGGTGGCGTGGATGCCAACAGGGGTCATGACAACTAAAAATCTCTAAGCTGATTGACCCGATTTCCAGTTCTAGATCTATCAGGAACTAGTTGTGTGATCTCATGCACCAGCGTTTATCACAACCGTGATCAAGAGTGTTTATGAATTTACATTTTTAGGTCTGTCTTCCATTCAGCCTTCAAGGGGATCGGGTTGGTGTTTATTTCATCTCTTGCAGTATCCTCATTACTTGGAGCAGAGTTTAACATGTAATGGAAGCCTGATTACTATTTGTTGAATGAAAAATACCATTAGCCGTTTCAGAGTGTTTTCTCCCAGGCACATTACATGCATTATCCCGTATCATTTAATCACAACTATTTAATATTTAAGGGTAGATAATGTTATCATCATCTTCATTTTATAGATTAGGAACTTGAGGCTTAGCAACTTGCTCAAGATCACACAGATAAACACATAACAATGCTAACCTAAGTTTCAGCGTCCTGGGATGTAAAATTAGAGAGTCGAATAGCTCATGTGTAAGGGCCCTTCCAGTTCTAAAATTAGACCTTTCCTAACTCCCAGGCCAATGCTCTTTCATTCCTATTTCATTGTCTCCCTGTAACTCAGAACAGGATAACTCTAGGACAAATGCATAGTTTTCACAAAGCTCACTTTATTTCTTTCTTGCGTTCCCCTTTTTAGGGAAGCATGGTGGAACGAATGAGTGAGCCTGGCTGTCTAGCTGTAGGGGGTAGTGGGCTGGAGGGGCGCCTCTGCGGAACTTGGCTCGGGAGGCCTGGGATTTGAACCTGTGCCACTGGCAGGACGCCTCCCGGCTGCTCAAATGAGCAATGGTGATGCAATTTGTTTTCCCTCCCTAAGTGCACCGCAGGATGTCTGATCTTGAAATCGCTCTCATTTAAGAATCTGTCTTTTTTGAAGCAAATGTGTCATCTGAAACCTTTTATGGCTTTGTGGGAAACTAAACGCGCTTTCTAAGCATGGATGGCCCAGGTTTGTCTGCGGATCTTGTTTCCTCACACGCTGTGAGTCGCACGGGAAGGAGACTGGGTGCAAGTTGAGCGGCTCTTTGCCTTGGGCAGTGAGCAGACACGGAATGTGCAACTTTGTCCTTCCAGGAAGAGTGAAAAGACCCAAGGCGATTACCCTGGAGAAGGAGAAGGTTTGTGGGAGCCACAGTGGTGTCCACATATCTTTGAATGTCATTTTTTTACAAGACACTAATCTTTAGGATTCTCAGGTGGTAAACTAGCCCTAATACTGGATCACCAAAGGAAATGGGTGAATGGCAAGTTCTTATTTCCCCCTCTCTACCACCCTCTCATCAGTTCAGTTGACTGAATGCGATGGCCGGGAATATTGTCCAAGGATTTTAGGTGTCAGCTGGGTGCTTGCTGCAGATCACATGCAAGGTCCCTGCCACTCTCGACTTGCTGTGATAATCTCACTGGGAGAAACGAAATTGAAGTTATTTTGACTTCTTTCATTTTCTTCTCCAAAATGTTCGATCCTTTACTTCTTCTTCTTTTTTGTTTTGAAACTGCTAAAGTGATGAAAATATGGCAGCATCTGCATTTGCTCTAACAGGATTTATTTAGTTACTCATTCATTCCTCTGAAGACTTTTATAGAGTAGAATGCCCTGTCCCAGGCGCTAGGATTAGAGTTTAGTAAATACTCTAATGTGGCTCAGTCTAGAGCAGGAGATGAGCAAACACACGAGCAAATAAAATCAAAACAATTATTACCAGTAATAGCTGGTTTGCGGAAAATGGACTCAAACTAAACAGAGGAGAGATGCCATCTTTTGGATAATGGTGGCTCAACAAGGCCACCTAAGGAGGTGACATTTAGGTTACCTGAAGAATGAGAAGGCACAAGCCCTCAGGAAATTGTGTTTGTGTATATGAATATGCATGTACTTCCCCCGGATCCCAGTGCAGAATATTTTCTCTCCCTCTCACAACCTCATTAGTTCTTTCTCGGCTATTTCGGTTTTCTTGGTGTAACTCAAAAAACATTTCTTGAGCACATTCCATGTGTCTGAAATTGTGCTAAATGCATTAGTATTTTTTTAAAAATTTGTATATAAATTAACCCCATCTGGTAAGAATTGATATGAGGCAATGACTTGGAAAGTTGAGTAGTTCATCTACAGAGAGATGTCTAATAAAGATTAGAGCTTGGATGTGGACTTGGGGCTGTTAGAATCCCAAGTTTGTCATCTCTCCACTGGACCCCACTTTGTGAATCCTCCTGGACATATCTGGGGTTCCACGTTGCCTGGAGGTGGCTGGCACCCGCTCTGCTGAGGAGACCAGCTGACTCTCTGTGCCTCTGGTCCTCTGTTTGGGCTTCAGGGACTTTGGCTCCCACCACCGAGAGGAGATAATACTGTGGCTCAGCTGCAGTTGGAAAGGAAGCCCCGGGAGAATGGAGCAGAAATAGGGACATCACAGCTCAGGAGCCAGGCTACGGAACAGACATGAACAGCAGAAGGGCAAGGTCAGGACCTCAAGGCCATGTGGCAAACAAGCAGCTGTCATTCATGGCAGTTTCTCTAGCTGCCCTGAGCACTGGAGAATGAGTCTTCACAGAGTCTCCAAGGGAGAACTGGGCTTGTGCCTTGGTGGGACATAGACTGGACTATTGAGTGAGAAAATGAAGCCAGGGCAGATCTGTGTAAGGGGACGCTGGAGGAGAGAAGGCTCAGACAGTGAGAAGGGTCACCAGCTGGCCACTGACCCACTTGCTCCTCTTCCCCTGATAAACTGAGTAGATTGGGGGACAGGAAGAATGTGCGCTGGGCTTCACATTTTGGCACACCAGCGTGTTCAATGGAGAGTACAGTTCTGTCATACTAATCTGTCTGACAACTGGTGCTCATGAAAGTAAGCATCTTTTCCAGAATCAAGGAGTAAGTTGCAGCCAACTCTGCACCAGGGTGGGTAGTGTGTTCCCTCCCCACAATTCGTGTCTACCTGGAATCTCAGAACGGGACCTGATTTGAAAGTAGGATCCTTACAGATGTCATAGGTTAACATAAAGCCATACTGGATAAAGGTGGGCCCTAATCGAACGACGGGTGTCCTTAGGAGAAGCGGAAACACAGGCAGTCACACGCAGGAACACCACATAAAGACGGAGGAAGGGACTGGAGTGATGCACATGCAGTCCAAGGGATGCCAGGGACTGCCTGCAACCGCCAGCAAATGAGAAAAGCATGAACCGGATTTTTCCTCAAAGCTCTCAGAAGGAACTAACCCTGCAGACACTTTTATTCCAGATTTCTAGACTCCAGAACTGTGAGAAAATGACCTTCTGTTATGTTAAGCCCCCGGTGTGTGGTTATTCGTCACTGCAGCCTAGGAAGCCATACACTGGCCAACACAGCAGTGAGGACCTCTGAACTCCGTGCTGTGGTCCAAGCCTCAGACCAGGTGTCAAGTGCCGGCTACTCCTTCATACCGTGGCTCATTCCTCCTCTCACGTCGTGCTCCTGGGCTGCTTCCTTCTCATCCTCTTCATCTTCTCTCTGCATCCCTTGTGGGCACAGATCAGATTTAATTCTTTGCTGTATCCCCAGCTCCTGAAACATAGTTGGCCCTCAACAAATGTCAAAAGAATGAATGAATAAAATAAATGCTTCTTGGCTAAAGCAGTCTTTCCAAGGACTCACAAACCTCCAGCAATCCACCATTTTATTTATTCATTCTATTGATATTATTATGCACCTGCTGTGTGCCAGGAACTGTGCTAGGAATGGGGAACATGGTGATAAACCAAAGGGCAAAATTCATGTTTTCTCGAAGCTTATTATTAGAGGAGGAGTTGGGGAAGGGGGCAGGGAAAACCAGCCCAGCAAATATAGGGTTGTATTAATGGGATAGATAACTTTGGATAGTGATACGTACTTGGAAGAAAATAAAACAGGATAATGGTTAGAGTAACTGGATTTACTTCAGTTAGGTGGTGCCAGGAAAGGCCTCTCTCCAGGTGATGACATTTGAGCTGAGACCTAAATAATAAGGAAGATTCATGTCTTTGAAGATGTAAAGTACGAGGCTTACAGGCCAGGGGACAGCTGGTGCCAAGACCCACAAGCAGAAGTTAATACGAGGTGTCTGGGAAGCAGAAAGAAATCCCGTGAGCAAAGCACAAGGGGCTGAGGGACATGGGCTGGTGTCAGTGGGACAAATTGGACTTGCTTCCTTGTCCGAAGCTGCAAGAATTCCAAGTCAGAGGAGAGTGACTTACATGTTTCCGCTGCGAGGAACATTGTTTAAAATTAAAATTACATTAGATGTTTACAGCCTGGAAAGGGGAGCCCCGTGGATGACCAAATCCTGCATCAGAAATGGTGCCATGTTCTCACCAAGGCTAAAGAAGCAAAGCCAGACCTCGTATTTTCTCCTCATTAAATCATAGAGGCCCGGAATGGCCACCCACGGAGGTTGTCCTTGCTTGGTGCCATTTGTGTCTGGCCTTTGCTTTGTTTAAAGCTTCATTTGCTTTGTGTTCTAGCAAAACGACGAGGCAGAGCTGACTTACGGAGATCGCGTCTCTGGCTGGTATTAGCCGTGTGTCACTGGTACAAGCTTTTCAGCCATACTGTGTCCTGCAGTTTGGTGGCAGGGATATGAGAAGTGGCCTCTTGTGACATGGTTGTTTTGTTTGTCCTTGGCTTTTACATTTTCATTAAATCATAGATGTCTCTAATTGCTTCTGCATGGCCAAAATTCCCCTTGATTTGAATTCTATGGAAAATAAAGTTTGTTTTCTTAAATAGCGTTTCTAAAGGGATTTATGGGGTCTTTGGTTTCCTTTTCCTCCCCCTTTTTGCCTTTTCTTTAAAGTTTTTAATTTGTTGCTATGTATAATCGCTTGCTTCTGTGCAGGAATTGCTCTCCAAGCTTCTGCAACTGTGTATTATAATTCCCTTTATTACTGCAGAATCACTTTTAGCCTTCAGTTAAGAAGACCGGACAAGAATCAGATTAAACAGAATTAGTATCTATTTCGCATGGTGCTCCTAGAGTCAGTGCTTCCCTTTGCTTGCTAACTTTTTTGTGGTTTTGAAAAGAATGAGATTAAAAAGAATCACTATCTGATCTCATGTAAGCCTCGTGGCACCCTGGGGCACACAGGACACAGGCTCTCCTCCTCAGAGAAGTGAAATGACTTGTGCACGGTCATGTATGCAGAGCTTATCAGAGCCACAAGGCCAACCAGGCTCCTGGAAATCCAAAGCCATCTCTCTGCACCCCTCACCTTCCCCATTCTGTAGGATGATTTTCTAAAATAGAAGCAAACAGGGGGAGAAAATATACAGTTTCTGAGATGTTGGAACAAAACAAATTTATATGTAGTGAAATGTTTCAGTGAATCCCTTGTTGCACACTATTGATAATTAAAGCTTTCTCTTTAAGCTGGAATAAAAGTAGTTCTATTTTCACTTCATATAGAGAATGGTAACATACCAGGGTGTGTTAAACATAAACTGCAGTGTTTTTATATATATATAATGAGGAATTGGCTTATACAATACGGAGGCTGAGAAGTCCCAAGATGTGCTGGGTGGGTCAGCAAGCTGGAGACCCAGGAAAGAAGCAGGAGATCCGAAGGTGTAAGTTCCAGCACAAGGGCAAGAGAAGGGGGATGGTCCAGCTCAGTCATCCAGACAGGCTGGGTTACTTCTCACTCAAGCCTTTTGTTCTATGCAGGTCTTCAAATGACTGGGTGATGCCCACCCACATTGGGGAGGGCATGTGTACTCAGTCTGCTGATCCAAATGTTAATCTCATCTGGAAACTCCCTCACAGACACGCTCAGAATAGCATTTGGCCAAATGTCTGGGCACCCTGTGGCCCAGTCAAATTAACACATAAAATTAACCATAACAATGGCCTAAATTTGAATTTTGCCTCCATCATTCATTATTTAAGTGGCTTTGGTCAAATGACTCAACCTTTCTGAGCCTTACTTTCTTCATCTGTAAATTGGAAATAGTGGTATCTGCATAGCAGGAATTTTGTAGGAATTAAATAAGACAGTTTGATAAAGTATTTAGCACACTACCTAGCCCAGAGAAAAGATTCAGTAAGTGTTATTAATTATTGCTACAATTTTCACATTATTGTAATAATAATAAGTCTAGGGACAGATAAACAATGCTTTTGTATATATTTTGTTGTATATATTATTAGTTGTGTAAAATTTTGAGCATAAACTTTTTTTTTAATTTGCAAATGAGACTTTTATGCAAAATAGAAGTCCAGGAAGTTAGAAGGTTCATATGTAGGTTATTGCTTTGGTACTTGGGTGATTTTGAGCAAATTGCTTAACCTCCCCAAGTCTTGGTTTTCTCACATATGAAACACCAGATGTGTTGAGTTCACTAGCTTGATCTAAGGATCAGATAAGGCAAATAAGATGCTATGTGTGACATCACTTTGCATGCATCAGCCCTCCAACAGACATCGACTGGAGTGGGGAGAGGGCACCCCCTCGGTGCCAGGTGCTACACTAGGGGCTGGTGTTCTGAGCTGAGCGGGGTGGAGTTGCCCCGGCTAAAGCAAACCCACCAGCCGAGTGCGGAGAGATGGTGGCGGTGATAGTGGGGAGGTTAGGGTGAGGACAGGGCGTGGTGGGCAGGGAGCCCCTGCAGGTGTTGACTGGTAGGAAGGATTCAGACCAGGAATTGTGGAGAAAGTCTTTATAGATAGAGGAGTTTTGTAGTCATTATACTGCTTATGAGGAAGCAGCATATTTGCCGTGTGTGTGCGCGTGTGTATTGGATGAGGAGGGGTTTGATGATTTTCAAAGGGGACAGTTGATTGTTCTAGGAGACATTCCCAAGATGGGCTCGAGAGTTAACATGCAAATGTCAGGCCTTAAGGTATTCAAGCATGTAGAAGGCCTCTTTGACATTGGTTTTCCAGACAAATATTTGCCTCTAATTAAGGACAACTGATGGGGAATATAAAGTCCAGGTGTGCCGAGTAGCTGGCCGCCAGGTAGCACAGTGGAAGTAGAAATGTAGGGCTCTGGGAGCAGAGGCAGGGCAGGGACAAGGTTGAATAGGAAGCTAAACCAGCAATAAATCCCACTCAGGCACTGGTAAGCTTCCAGGAGAAAGGGAAGAAAAGGACAGCTGATATTTGCTTAAGAAGAACGCCACGAGTCAAGACTAAGAATTATTGAATGTGCTGTGTGTTCAAGGCCCAGTGCTAAGTGCTCTGCACATATTATCTCATTGGATCCTCACAACAAATCCAAGAAGTAGATACAATGTTGCTTCCATCCCCATTTTAAAAATGGGAAAACTGAGGCCTAGAATAGTGAAGGAATTCACCCAAAGTTGCCCATGTCCATTAAGGAGTGGGAGGTTACCTTGGTCTTGTCATAGAAGGTCCCTAGAACCTAGAACACTAAATCCATGAAGACACTTCCCTGCATAAAGCCTTTCTATGAGGCTTACGCATCACTTACACATCTTGTCCAGCTCTGCCAGGTCCTGTGTGGGGGTTCGAACCCAGTGCTTCACTAGGCTCATCTGCAGCCTCCCACCTCCGGCTCCCAAACCTTGGATCATCGTCTTTCTTTCAGCCCCCCGAGTGCCCCATGGTTTTTTTTTTTTTTAATCTCAGGCTGTTGCACTTGCTGTTTCCTCACCTCGACTGACCAAACCCTCTCATGCCTGAGTTCTGGGTTAAATGTCACTTCCGCAGGAAGCCAGTTCTCACCTGCAGGGCATGCTGATGTAAGCTGCCTGCAGGAGGGAGCTGGAGCCATTCTCGTTCACCCTTCTACCTCTAGTGCCTGCTCAGAATCCTTCTAGATCTCTGTGTGACTCCCTCACTCCCCTGCCTCAGGTTTTTACTCTAAAGAAGTGGTGCTCGGCTGGGGACAATTTTACCCCCACTCCCACCTCCACCTCCCAGGACACGGCAATGCCTGATGCCTGGAGATATTTTCGTTTGTCGCAACTGAGGGTGTACCACTGGCCTCTCGTGGGTAGAGGGCAGGGATGCTGCCAAGCACCCTGTGATACACAGGACAGCCGCCCGCAGCAAAGAGCTGTCCAGCTCACATACGAGTAACACTGAGGTTGAGAAACCTGCTCTAAGGAGGCTTTCTCTGCAAGGCCTTCCCCTAAAATTTCACTTCTCCCTCTCCAAGCCTGTGTTTCATGCCCCCATTTCCTAGTTTATTGCTTTCCTCCTGTACATCCAACACTATCTAATAAATGACATATTTCACTTATTTATCTTCTTTGTCAGACATTAGTGTACAAGCTCCATGAGGACAGGGATTTGCTTCTTTTTTGTTCGTTGCTTTATCATCAAAGCCTAGAACAGTGTCCAGCACATTGTAGGTGCTCAGTACTATTTTTGAACACATGGATGCACTCAGAGTCCTAGGTAACCACCCCCAGTCCATCAGAGGCCACTCACATTGAATGAACTCCATTTGCCATATGTATGGGGACTATTCTTGCACTCTGGTAGATGATGGAATCTTCTCTCTTATATCCTTCGGTGGTGATGTCGTCTCCACTGTATCCCTGACTAAAGATCCCTCCAAAATGTTTTCACTGAAGGCAAGAGTGAGGAAAGTGGGAAGGTTCTCTCAGTGAACAATACATTCCTAAAGAAATGAGTGTTCTGGCTGGACGCCTTTGGAAGGACCCCTAGAATTGTCCTTATATTTGACAGATGGGGAAGCTGAGGCCCAGGCACACATTCTAAGAATATTTTGAACCCCTAAGATTCTTTGATTTGGACTTGCTTAGGGTCATACAGCAAAGAAGTATCAGGATCGGAATTAGAACCCAGTTTCCTGACTCCCATGGAGATGGAAGGGGAAAAGTGAAAAATCCTGCTGATCTAAATATGGATGCTGGCAGGCGAGCCATGGTTCTCTAAAGCTCTCTTTTGCCTTGCAAGTTGTGATCTCTAGTTGACAAGGAAGCAAACTGAATAGCTAAATGCAGAGCTTTCTGAGTTGCTGAGATGCAAATTAGCCCGAGCCATGTGCAACTGCGGATTTGAGGCTGGTGTGCAAAATAAAGGCTTTGCTTCCTCAGGCTGCATTGAAAACTCACTCTGATAGGTGCTGCCTTTTTGGTCTTTCTCAGCCAAGCACCACGCAAGGCACAAGGGGTACAATAAAAATTAAAACACTCATCCTGCCCTTGAGCAGTTTGCAATCTCAGGCTCATGAGAGAGACAGACAGAGGACAGCACCCTATTTTTAATCCAACAACGGGCAGTGCACTGTCACTGTCAGTACTGGGTCAACTATGTGTCCAGACCCAGATAATTGGATTATGTATTTTCTGAGAATAGGGAACCTCATCTTGGGTGTCTTTTATGTCATCTGACACTGATGCCCATAACAGTAATGATGGATAAAAGTTATTGAGAGCTTACTGCATGCCAGGTACTAAGTACTTTAATGTAGCAGTTCATTTAATCCTCCTAGCAGTACTCTGAGATAGCTACCTTTATTGTTCCTGCTTTTACAGGAAAGGCAAGTGAGATTATGAAACTTTCCCAAAGTTACAGAGCAAAGAATAATGGCCCTGGCATCTAGACCCAGGTCATCTGGTTGCAAAGTGTGCAGGCTGTACCGTACAGTGCATTACTGGTAAATGTTATTTAATGTCCCCAAAAACTCTTGCCTTGGGACTTTCTCTGCCACTTAATAATAGTGCCCTTTATTGAGTGTTTACTCTTTTCCAGTCACTAACTTAATCCTCCCAATTAAAGGTGAGACATCATCATGTCCATTTTACCAACGATGAAACAGAGGCAGAGAAAGCTTCAGTCATTTGCCTGAGGTCACACAGGTAAAAAGAGCCAGGATTCTGGACATTTCGTGTAAATGGAATCATACAATATATGGTCTTTTGTGTCTGGTTTCTCTCATTAGCATACTATTTTGAGGTACATATCATGTATAGCATGCCCCAGAATTGTGTTCCTTTTGTTGCTCATAGCATTCCATTGCATGGAGATACCACACTTTGTTTATTTATTCATCAGTTGACATTGGGATTGTTTCCATTTCATGGCTATAGTGAATAGTGAAGCTATGAGCATTCCTGCATCTGTGTATATAGCCTTTTATTGCTATGTATTTTCCCCAAATGTGTGCTCTCTCTCTCTCTCTCTCTCTCCCCCTCACACACATGCACACGCATATACACACACACACACACACACACACACACACAAGTGATGAATTCTGGAGCCAGATTAGATGTCTTTCAACACTGATTCCAACATGTATCAACTGTGCGACTCTCAGAAAATTAAGCAACCTTTCTGAGCTTTGAGTTTTTTCACCTGTAAAATGAGGATAATAATAATAATACCTCCCTGATAATATGGTTCAAAAGCTTGAAAAAAGATAATGCACATTGTCTGATTCATAATGAAACACACGATAAATAGGGATCAGATAAGCAATAGGGCTGCAAAGAACAACCCAGAGTCTAATTGCAGAGACATAAAAATATAAAAATTGGACATAATGTGAAAAAATGAAAATATAGTACTACAGGAGTTATCACCATGAAGTTTATATTAATTACTTAAAAAGAAAACAAGTATCTAGAAAATGGTTGGGAGGCCTGGGAGGCTTCAGTGTGGAGGCAAGACTGCGGTGGGAACCCAGAAGGATGAGCAGGGGGTGGTTGGGACAGTGCGGAAGAATCTGGGGAGACCACGGGGCATTGCAGCTGCAGGAGTGCAGGGGAGAAAGGAGAGGTTCGTCAGGCTGCAGGGACGTCAGGGGAGGGACGGGAGATGCAAATGGCAGCGTGTCCTGGGATTTGGCCACATTGGCCCTGGATCTTCAGACGCGAGTGAGCGTGCGCCCTTCCCTGCGTCTCCAGCAACAAGTGGTTTTATTCAAATTTTTTTGATGCTTACATAGGTGTGCGATTAGCTTGGTTTTCATATTTCTTTTCTTGATTACAAGTGAAATAGAGCATCTTTTCATGACTCTATTAGCCATTCTCTGTGATTGGTGCTTTCACCTCCTTTGCTCCTTCTGACTACCTTGATTTTTGATTTGTAACAGTTTGTCCTATATGCTAGTGACTCACCTCTCCCAGCTTGTCACTTACAGTGCCACAGTGTGTGATGCCTTTTGTCATACGAAATGTTTATATACGGACGCATTCAAATGGATCACTTGTTCCTCCTATGACTTGTCCTTTTGGTGCATCCACAGAATTTCCCCCGTTCTGAGATGAGGTCATAAAGATAAATATCCTCCTACCTTTTCTTCTAATAGGTTGAAATTTTTTGTTTTCTTTATTCATCTGGAACTCACATTTGGTTATGTCCCTACACTACTTCTCAAATAATTCATCCTAACCCTACTGCCCTGCAAATCCATCTTTCGCATGTATGCATTTCCCACCCGGCTCCTATCTGTTTCTCAGCCTCGCTGTTCTGCAGCCAGATGCAGTGTCCATCGCCCCACCCCCTCTCCGCAGTCCCCCTGCTCTGTTTGCCCATCTGCCCTCTTCGTTTTACATTATAAAGTAAGAATATGTTTGTGTCGTTATAAGCCGTTTGTGAATATTATTTTTAAAGATTCCTATTTTCTTTTTAGTGGACATATCATAGTTTCTTGAATCATTCCTCTATTGTAGGGCAAGAACATTGTTCCTAGTTGTGTGTGTGTGTGTGTGTGTGTGTGTGTGTGTGTGTGTGTGTGTGTGTTTCTATTATGAATGCTCCTGTGGTGAATAATTTTTCGTATAAAGCATTTACATATTTTTGGATTATGTCCTTTGGATGGATTCCCAGAAATAGAATTACCGAGTCAAAGGGCATGAATATTTTTAATGCTTTTAATTCATGGCATATATTTATTTAAAAAAATGAAACGAATGAAGATTCTGGTAAGTTCCTGGGACTCTATTATGCAGCTGCAATCAACTGGGCTGTGCCAAGTCTGGATGTGGGTACGGCTGCCCTGTGCAAGTTCAAGAGAGAGATTAATGTGATCTCCTTGATAGATTTGTCTTTTCTTTTTTGTTTATTTAACACATTTTTTTATATTCATTTCTTCAGGCAGTCGTTTTTAAGCACTTACTGTATGCCAGGCTTCACATTAAAGCAGGCAGAAGGATCTTGTGCTCCCAAGGAACACAATTTCTAGTAGGTAAGAAATAAACAAACAGACAGAATCGTGTGTCTGAGGAAAAACATAAACTGATGTGATAGCAAGTTGACTTCTGTAGACGGGATGGTCAGAAGGTGACAAAGAAGCTGAGATTTGAGTGACAAGGAGAAGAAAGCCACACCAAGTAGAGGAAAGGCAGCCATGGGTGGTGGAATCAATGCTGGTCCACAAGGGCCCTGTGGCAGAATGGAAGGTTCCCAAGGCAAGAGCCTAGCTCTGGGGGTTGTGCTGAGAGAGGAGTGAACTGAGACCAGAGAGGAAGACAAAGTCCCGACCACAAAGGGCAGTGAGCTCTTTGTCAGTATGCAGTGTGGGGAGCCACTGAGGGTTTTAGCAGGGAAGGATCCAATGTAATCCATGTTGTTAAAAGATCTATCTTCTTTGCAAAGCACAGGTTACAAGGAAGCCAGGTGGGGGCTGAGAGGTGAGTTAGAAAACAGTCACTGTTGTCCAAGCTGGAGTTACTAGAGGCTCATAGAAGGCTCAGAGATGGGGTGGCGGTGGAGGGAAACAAACATGAATGGGTTTCCATTTGTGTGGGAGGGAGATTCACAGAATGTGCTGATGGATTGGAAGTGTGGGGTTAGGGCAAGAAAGGAATCAAGAATCTGCCCTAAGCAACTGAGTCACTGGAATTACATTACTAAGATGAAAAAGGCTTAGGGAGGGGTGAAGATGGGCGGGGGTGGGTCTGACTCGGGGCAGTGGTAAATCTGAGATGCCTCTTTGGGTAAGTGGAGAGTCAGTAAGGCGGCTGGAGCCACTGTTCTGCAGTTCCAGGGAGAAGTGGGGAGCCATGAGGTATTATAGATTTTGGTGTCACTGGGATATTAGATAGAATGTAAGTCCCCCAGTAAACATATGTATAGACAGTAAAGAGAAAGGAAATGGTTGATCATCATCAAGATAAACCTATTATTTTCTTTCTAGGTTTAGAGCCTCTGCTGTGTTTCTCATATTTATTTTTGTGAACAAAACCATTTTTTACATTTTTCCCAAGTAGGAAGAGAGAAAAACTTGAGTTTTCTTTTTGAGTGGCTTCCTAAAGCCTCAGTTCTGACACAGGCTTCCAATTCTTAGTGGTGACTTGAAACATTATTCTTGTCATCTGATCAACTATTCAGATGCAATTGAGTGGGTCACAAAAACAAGCTTTAGAATATTGCAAGCTTTTTCAGAAATGTTCTCTTGTCTGCTGTGTTTACGTTGGAACAGAGCATTTGTGTCTGATTTTATGGTGAGCTTTTCTCAAGATATATGAGTCGCGGCCTCATCACATTATCCTGCATCTCGGGACCTCTCACACCTAGATGGTGTGATGTAATATGAGGCATGGTGCTCGCTGCCACAGAACTGTCACCAGCAAGGCCTGCGCTTCGAGAGTAATGCCTTGCTATGTCATTTTCAAAGTGGCTTTGCATAGAGCTCCCAGTGTATTATTTTTGATGTGTTAGAGTACACATCTCCATGTTTGAGTATATCAAGAAAATGTAATTATAAAGAAAAGACTATTCCTCCGTCACACCAGAGTATTATAGATTAGAATAGGCAGTGAGTGAGGCTTTATGAACAGAAACAAAAGTTCAAGAATCAGAAAGAGTGCAAATTCCGATGTCGCCACTTACTTGTTCTGTGACCTTGGGTACATTTCTTAACCTCCTGGGGCCTCAGTTTCCCCATTCAAGTTGGCATAACAAAGGTACCAACCCGATAGGGATATTGTGAAGACTGTCAAATGATACACTGTGAAATTCCGCATTTTCACTGATTCACTCATTAAAGAATCACAACCCCTAGTTTGCAGACACGTCAGTGGGGAAAGAGTGGAAGTGTTCAACCGTCATGAAAATAAAACTATTGGTTTCCTTCCCCAGACCTTCTCGGTTTTGAGAATATGCTGAGTCTTAACTAAATAGATATTTATTTGTCAAATCAAATGATGTAAATAACTAAATAATCGAGTCATCTGTTGCGTGACTGCCATGTGTTAGGTGCTACGTTTGCAAAATGCACAAGGTATGGATAGAGATCTTGATTTCATAAAGCTGACTGAAATCTGAACTTAAATAAAAATTATTTTATTAGTTATGATAAGTCCAGTGGCAAAAAGGTCAGTTTTTGGCACATAAACATGGACACATTTTAGTCATTATTTTTAGATTATGTTAAATAATATTTCTCTTTGGAATGCTCATAATTAATTAATAATTTTTTGGTTTAAAGACGGAAATGGCAATATGTGAATTTTTCAGGTGTTGGGGGGAAAAGATACTGATGTATCTTTTGCTGAAGATCTGTACCTACCAGATGCCAAGTCTTGTCTTACTGCCCATTTTAATACGCCTATTTCCCAGGGCGGCATCCACTCGCACTAGAGAGTGAACTACGTACTAAGCATTTTCTAAAATGGAAGGCTTGAACTATGAGTGAAACCCTGAGATGCTCTATGAAAACACATAATTTACTATCTTGGTAACATGCCATTTTAGAATTTCTCTGTTAAAGTGGTAACTAACATCAACTGTTAAATAAAATGCAATTTAACTAAGAATGAAAAATCATCTTTGAGAATTAGAGAAGAAAAATTCAATCCCTAGAACATGAGATTTTTTTTTAACCCTATAAAGATAAATAAAAAAGGGGGAAATTAAAAATTCTCTCCCTGTATCCATTACGTGCCTGTGCAATTAATCACCAGCTGGCAAGGGCAAATGGCCTTACTTTATTGTTTGTATTTCTGTGCGTCCATGTAGAATTCCACAGGTGTGATGGAAAGCCTTGCTTTCGGCTGTCTATCCAGGAGGGAGAGCCCCAAACATTCAGTGCACTTAGCATTGACTGGATGTTGAAACAGCTAACAAGTCGTGTATTTTGAAGAATATTGTTCTGGATAAAGATGCATCATAGTGGAGTGGTTATAAGAGTTCTTACTCACCAGCCAGAGTCCCTGTGTTTGAACTCTTTCTCTGCTACTGAGTAGCTATGTAATCTTAAGCAAATAACTTCTCACTGCATCAGTTTTCTTATCTATAAAATGGGATTAATAATAAGACATCTCAGAGTCATTGCGAGGTTTTAAGGGGTTTATAATGTGCAATATGTTCAGAATGGTGGCTGGCACGTAGGAAATGTCATGTAACTGTGGACTATTATTATTAAATGTGGCTGATTCAAAATAAAGATGGTTTGAGATAAGATCTCCCAGGTTTGGAGAAAGAGTGGCTAGAGATTAAGGAATAAGAAAGACTTTTGTGGTCCTGAAAACTAAATAACCCATGCTTCCTTCAGCATCAGAAGGACGTTATGAAAAGGAAAGGCTCTCAAGCATGAGATTTGGAATCTTTTCTGTCTTCTGTTTCAATGTGTGGATGTGGCAAGCCAAGAAATTTAGGGAAAGCAAGTGTGCTCTTGCCTCATTCATTTGAGGCACAGTTATTCTTTCTTCAATATCTTCTGAGAGACACTAGCTGATGTGTAAAACATCAGCAACTGCGAGGGGAAGATCCAAATTAATTGTGTTATGTAAGTGTGTGTGTACAAGAGAGTAAGGTTAGAAGATGAGCTATTCTTATTTTCTGAACCACAAGATACTGGAGAAAGTCAAGGTCTTCTCATCTCCCTGCTTTCAGCCCCCTTCAGAATGCTCTCCACTTTGACTTAAGTTTATTTTACTAAAAAATAAACACATTTTCAAGGAATAGATGCTTGAAGTATGGTTCATTCTTTGGAGGGGGTGTATGTGTACCACGTGACAAGTGGTTGCCATGGTAATTTCTCATTATTGTTGAATTGAAAAATAATTACTCTGGCAAAAATCCCACGTAACCTGTCAATGCTTAAGTTAAAGATGCCGGGGGCAGCCCTGGCACCAGGATCCTGTTTTTGGTGGAGAGGGACAGGGTTGGGAGCAGGAGACAAACCAGGATGGAAGCAAAATGCTTCTGAGGATTTTTAAATATAATTAAAACTCTCTTCTGCTATTTGACATGAGTGTGTCGCTCATCTTGATATATGATTTGGCTGCTAGTGGAACTTGGGCTCACCTGTGAGATGGGACAAAAGGAGCAAGGATTTTAATTGTGGAAATGTATATAGGGGATTATTTAAAATGGAAAAGCTTTGATGTTATTTTTACTGAATTAAAATATATGAGAACTGTCAGCACCACTTCCGCTGTCTGCGTTCAGGCTGAGTTAATTTCGTCTTTATTTACGTGCAGGTTGCTCTATGCCATTGTTACTTTCTAGCTTTGGGGAAAAGAATAGCTTTTTACCTATTAATATTCACTAAACACTTACCGCATGCCGTTTAGAAACTAAACAATCGCAAGGATTGGAAGTACCTGTCTGTTGGGAAAAGGCGTGTCCTAGATCAGAAGCCCTGTGGCGGAGTGGATAGAGCTAGATAAACATATGAGTTGGTGCATTTGGTGCTCGTGCTGTTCCATGAGTCCTTGTGAAGGGCCTTGAAGAAACTATGATTTCTTTCATGTGTCAGTGTCAAGAAATAACCCTCCTTTTGGTTAATGAAACCCATAACATGCACTCCTCCTTTAAGGGGATGATAAGCAAACTTGTATGAGTGATAGTATTATTATTCCACTATTACGTCTTCTTTGGACTTCTAGATGTTCCTCCCTCTCCTGGTGGAGCTGGAATCTGCTTTACAATTATGCTGCTTCTGCTGCTAGATCTCACTTGGAAATGTATCGCTTAGAAGTACCCCTTGAATCTCTGCCCAGGCATCAGTCAGACCAGAAGTCTTTAACACGGCAGTGCAGGGACCTTCTAAAGCGAGAAAGGAAATATAGACAAGCGCAAACCCTGTGCCTAGGTACAGTCGCCGCAGGCATGAGCCTGAGAGAAATTCTTTCACACGCACAAAGGGACTCTACAAAGATATTCATGGCAGCATTGTTATAATGGCAAAAAATTAGAAACTATCTGGAGATCATTAGTATCAAAATGTTTAAATAAAATGTATGACTGTACATTCATTCAGTGTATTACTATGTAACTTATATGAGAAAAGAAGAGGCTCCTATATATAAAGTAGGTAGGTCTCCAAACACAATGTTGAATTTTAAAAAATCATGTTTAAAGAAGGGAACATAATGCCATTTAAATAAAATATTAAAAATGAAATAGTACTGTATGTGATGAGAATTATGTATGTATACACATAAAAGATAGGCTAGGAAGACCCATATGATTTTCATGAGACAGCTGTTTATGAGAGTCTTGGGGAGGGGAGAGGAAAACAGAGAAGGATATAGGGACCTAGGTCATTATTTTTATTTATACTTTTTAATTGCTTTAAAGAAGGAAAATATGATATTTTAATAATCGTTAATTCTGGGTAATGAGCCCATGTGTCTTCATTGTATTGTCATCTGTTCCCTCTTTTTAAAAATTAATAAATTAAAACCTGGCTTACTTAATGACAATCAGTAACATGTATTCACGTGTTATAAGAATTTTAACCAATGTTCTTGAAAAGGCCAATATCCCAAAGAGGGCTCCATAGCATGGCAGTTAGATGTGAGATAATTTTTTTAGATTTCTGCCTCAATGTGCACTTCTGACTTGCACACCTGGGGCATCCCACTGACGGGAAGTGAAACATCAGTGACTTGGCAGAGAGAAGGCTTCACCTGAACACTGTCCTGGCCCCTCACTGCCGAGCTTACACTGTTAAGATTCCGACAGTATTAGAGGAAGAAGCTTACTGTGCGAGTGGGGCCTCTCCATCTGTTCATTCCATTTTTCTACAACTTTACTGAGTACTAATTCCTAGGTGGGAATTCTGCTGAGGGTGGATAGATACATAATGCCCAGTCTCTATACTTAAGTGACTCAATCTGCTGCAGCAGTCAGAACTTTAGATAAGTGCATGTTACAAGGTTGTGATTCAATTATAATTTCACACACTCTCTAATGGGGGAAGAGCTTTCCTGGCACAGGAGACAGTGAAAGAGGGGTCCATGAACTAGGACTTTTGCTGGACATATCAGTCCAACAGAAAGACATATGCAAAGTCAGGGAGGCAGCAAACAGCAAGGAGCCCTTGACCCTGAAAGGGGAGTTGCTGAGGTCCTTAGCTACACAGGGACAGAGTTGGAGGCCAACTCCAGGGCTCCTGGCTATGCCGGTCTCTTTCTGGTGTGGAAAGAAATGGGCTTTCCCTGGATAGAATCTTGTAGGACATACACACCAAGAGTTATAACTCTTATATCTGCCAGTAGCAGATGTATTAATACATGCCCAACCCACGTACCTGGGAACAAGATCTCAGGCTCATGGCTGTGTTTTAAGGCCATGTACCATAACCTTTACTTGGGGATCCCAAAAGGTCGATCTTGACCTACTGGGCTGTCTCAATGCACTTCTTGGTTAATCTCCAAGTTAGTTTGACTTATGATGATCACCTGCATGGGTGAGAGTGGTCCGCTGCACCCTGCTCCCCCTCCAAACTTGAGGAGAAACCAGACTTAGTGAGCTTCTCTTTGGGATTCTTGCCTCAAAACAGCCCCAGGAACTTGACTCATTGACTTACCATTTACCAGTGGGAAATTTACACTCAGCCAATAAATGGTGGAGGTGGGATTTAAACTCGAACTGTCGGACATCTCAAACCTGCCCAACCTCTGTTCTGTAGAGGCAATCTTTGGGAAGCAGGGGTTAGGACTCAAAGAAGGGAGGAAGAGCCAAAAGGGAATATTTTGTCTCAGATTGGTTTCTTCTTTGAGCCCCTCGCCCATTGCTGGCCATCTTGCTGAACTTGACCCTACTAGCCTGCATGTAAAATTGCATTTTCTCTGTCCTTGGTCCCTTTCTCTTCCTCAAACGTGGCCGGGCGGAGTGTTGGCATCCTCCGTGTTGCATGGAACATACCGTTCTAGGTGACTGACAATGACCAGTTGGAAAATGGAAGGACTGATTTTTATTGTTACCCATATTTCGTGAGACAGCTGTGTGGCTAAGCACTGAGTTTCTGCCAGTCAGGCTTGTTAGATCTTCTGCCGGAGATTTCTTATTCGGATGAGCAGAGCTTTTCCTTAGCGCATTTCAGCCACTCCCTGAAGTCCCAGCCTCTGTATTATGCAAATTTCTTCTACAAAATTGCCTAACTTATCCCAGGAACTATATCCCAGGCAGCAGAGTGGAAGTAAGAGGTATTCACAAAGGAGCTTTATTATCAGGAAAACCACATGAAGGTGGGAAAAGTGTGCAAACTCCAAAAAGGTTGGAAGAGGACGTTTCCTCAGGCAGAGTTTTCTCTAGCCTATGCCGACTTCTTCCTCTAACTCTTGTGAACCATTTTGGTTTTCAAGCTAAGGTGGAAAATCACTTCTTAAGTGGAATTATTATTTGGAAAAAAGCATGGATTGGAGTTAGGCAGACTTGTATGTGAACTTTAGCTTTACGATTTCCTTACCCTCTGATCTTTATTGAGTAAGCTTAACTTTTTGGAAATTCAGATTCTCTATTTGTGAATATCTTGAGGGTCAAGTGAGATAATAATGAATAATAATGATGTGCATCGAACAACTACTATGTGCTGGTCCGCACAATCCACTGAGATTATTATTCCCAACTAAATGAACAAACAGATGCAAAGAAATTAGGTGACTTGACTAAGGGCACTCAGCTAGGAGGCAGAGTACACATGTTCAAGTCCGTATAGTATGGACATTAAGAACATAAATTCTCCGTAAGACTGTCTGCTGTGCCCTTTGGTTGCAATTAGAGCAGTTGTGAATACAAAGTGGTTCAGTACATGTAAGGCACTTAGAAAATACTGAGTTGTGGGGGCTGTCATTGTCCAAGGGGCCCCGAATGTGTACTCTTTCCATAATCAGCTTCCTTCATGTACAGCCAACACAAGATTGGCCTTTATTCAGTTAATAATTTTTTCTTAAAGCTCTACTCCATTTATTTCCTGTCCTACATAATCATTTGTCCTCTTGTAACTAAATACTAATTCAAAAGCTTTATATATGAGTGTGTGTGTGGGGGGAGTTTGACAATTATAATTTAAGTTTATAAAGCAAAGAATTTTTATGCCAGATTAAGAATATTGATCAAGAGACAAAGGTCCATAATGGAGATCTCTGGACAACTTTGTACTGTGATTTCCTTGAGTTGGGTTTGTGATGGTACAATAAAGAATATCATTCATTCATTCATCCATCTATCTGTCCGTCCATCCATCTGCTCATTCATTTATTCTATCAGTCCAAAAGATATCTACCTATTATGTGCCTAGTACTATCAACTTAAATACATTTTTATTTTGGGGATATTCTTTCAAGAGTGTGACCAAAGCCAATTATTCTTTTTGTTTGTGTAGTTATCTGATGTGCTCATTCTCCTAGCAAATATATCCTGAAATTTCATGAGGTGTTGACTCAACCCATGTTCTATTGCAGTTAGTTTGAATCAAATGACATCTCCCCTTCTTGGATTGTTATGCCTCTTTCAACTTCTGCCAAAAGTCATTTATCTAGGCCCCGTAGAACCTAGGATGCTGCTCATAGACAATTCTTGAACCTCATTTTAGCTTGAGTACTTTCTTTTCACCCAGTGACCTCAGATCAGCCTCTATTTCCCTTG
The DNA here is from genome assembly GCA_963575035.1 of Avahi laniger. Lineage (NCBI taxonomy): Eukaryota > Metazoa > Chordata > Mammalia > Primates > Indriidae > Avahi > Avahi laniger. The sequence continues at coordinate 56,759 of CAUYSK010025710.1, read as the reverse complement.
ACTTTTGCCTTTCGCTGTCCGTTTTCTAGCAGAAGTGCCAGAAACCAAGAGTTAGATTATTAGAAAATGGCTGTGGAGCTTCTGATCCGGTCACTGGGCCTCTGATTAATGAGCAAGGCAAAAGAGGCTTTATAAATTCCCATTCAGATTTTTAACTGTGTTGTAGACAGATGCTGTTGCCAGGTAAATGAGTTGCAAACAGTTGAAGTAATAGGGAAAAGCACTTGATTTATAAACAGACTGTTTTATAAAGTTCATTTTCTATGCAGCTCTTTATAATGCGAATATCTCCTGCTCTAGAAATGATATTAAAGATGGCACATAGAGGCAGGAAAAGGGCATTTTATTGATCTTCCCTGTGTTCTGGGTACTTTCCTGGGCATTTTACATTCACTAATTTATTTAATCCTCGCTTCTACCCTGCCAGATAGATATTCTTGTTGCTGTTGTTATCTTCGGCTTCCAAGTAAGGAAATAGGCTCAGGGAGGTAAAATAAGTTGTACGAAGAGGCAGCGTTAGCCACAGGGCTAATTCTGCCAATGATGTGGTATGACTGGCTGTACTATGGCAGTGCCAGGCATTCTCCTGGGCGTGAGTTCTGGCAATAAGGCTGTGCAACAAAACAAGGGGCTCACGGAAGAAACCAATCTGAGACAAAATATTCCCTTTTGGCTCTTCCTCCCTTCTTTTGAGTCCTAACCACTGCTTCCCAAAGATTGCCTCTACCAAGCACAAGTTGGGCAGGTTTGGGATGTCCGACAGTCTGAGTTTAAATCCCACCTCCACCATTTATTGGCTGAGTGTGCATTTCCCACTGGTAAATGGGGAATTACATTTATCAGCTATGCTTGCACTTTCAAAGTAGAGATAACAATATGAGCAACTTCATTCATTCATTGAACTATATTTATTGAGTAATACCATGGGCTAGACAGCGTTCTTAGGTCTGGGAGATAGAGTAACTAGCAAAACAAAGCTCCTGCACAGAAGTATCTTATACTTGCACTGCAGAGAAAACCACACACACACACACACACACACACACACACACACACACACATGAAACAGGTTAGTAGTGTGGATTAAGTTGGAAAATACACATAGTTAGACTAGTGCTTGGCAAATGGTAAACAGTAAATGTTAATTATGACTCTTTTTCCATCTGTGTAGCAATCAGAAGTCAAATAAATCCATGTATCCAGTCTCCCAAACATGAGTTCTTTTCCCAGCTGATTCCTCTACTTCCAAGTCCACCAAGTTTTCTAAAAGCTCCACCAGCTTCCAGAGCATCGAGATGCACACTGTGCTCTCAGATGTGGAGGGAAGCTACCTGTTGGTTGTTCACGTGGTTGTCTTCTGCTGGAGGGTTCTGAGCCCTTTGAGGGTAGGGACCAATCTCTCATTTAGCTGTGTATTCTGAGGGCCTACACACAGCTAAGTGCTCAATACGTATTTGTTTCTGAAAGGAGAAAGGGTGGGTATTTGGTATTGGATTCATGCATTGTGTGTGGGTGGTTTTATATCTGCACCATTTTACTGGGAAAAGGATTAGTTTTTGGTGTGGTGATTGGGAGGAAGCCAGAGATAGAGAGAAACAAAAATTCATTTTTCTGAGTTTCTTTTCTGAAGGAGAGGACGGCATCAATCTTCCATGGTTCCTTAATTATTCTTGCTGGGACTAAAGGCTCATTCCTGAGACCTGCCAGTGACAACAACGTAATGTTGTCATAAGCAGAACAACTTAATGGGAAGAAGAGAGGCTTGCAGTATCTCTGCCAGGGTCCAGCGGTGGGGACTATTGAGTTGGGAACAGCAATTCCCCATCTGTTCCCACTCCCATCTGACCGCCAGCTGGGAAGCCTCTTGACCTAAAATCTGGCACAAACCAACAATTCTCTAGAAAAAGATTGCACTTAAGAATTTGGGGGTAAATTGGGCCCTATGCAGGATGAGGCCATGGTACGTACACTCCTTTAAGTATGACACTCTGTGTAACCTTCTGAATTTACTGCTACAGGAGGCCCCCTCCTCCCCTCGGGGATTAGCAATGATTCTAACTGCCTTAAACGGGGCCAATTCCAAAGAGTTTTCTGGATAAGCAAGAGAAACACTCAACCCAAGACAAACAGAGTTCATGTCGATGACTTGTGCTCTGCTGAACTGCTCTATTTTTAATAATTGTTTTAATAACAAGCTAGTGGTTGCCTATCATTGTAAAACAATCCTGAAGAACAATCCACATGCATGCAGCTGTTACTTATACATAAACTCATCTATCTATCTGTATACTGATGTAGCAAAACCTGAATCTTTTGTTTTTTATTTTATTTTATTTTTTATCTGGCAGCACCTCATTCTTGTAAAATAGAATGAGTGTTCTCATTACCTATATCTTTTATAGGGATGTTTGCCTTGAGTAGAACTAGGAACTTTCCTTTTGATTATTTTTTTTAATTATTTTTTTTAATTTCAGCATATTATGGGGGTACAGATGTTTAGGTTACGTATGTTGCCCTTGCCCCCCCTTCCCCCCAAGTCTGAGTTTCAAATATGTCCATCCTTCGGGTGGTGCGCATTGCATGCTTTTGATTATTTTTAAAAAATTACTGCCTTTAACCTGGTTCTAATATTGTGGTTTCTATTTATAAAAATGGACTTTTAAAAGAGAAGAGAGAGAGACAGAAAGAGAGAGAGAAGTTGAATGTATTTTACATTAAATGCAAACTCTTTTGTCAAAAAACATCATATTGTGTTTTACAGCAAGATTATTAAATCTTCCCAAATATGTCCCTGAGAATTAATTTACATTTGGTTTGTTTAAGCTCACTTACTGAATTGGAATTCAGTCCCCGTTGGAGGCAATTAATTTGGAAAGTGACCACAGGCCACCCACCCTTTGCTGGAACACCCACACACATATGCTAAGTAACAAGCAAGCGGCCAGTGGGTTTTTCTTTCTCTCCCTTTTTCCTTTCTTCTTTGAGACATTTTCCCTGCTCTCCTGTTAAATAAATGATCTGTCTCTTTGCAGGATAGTGACAACCTCTGGTGGGACGCGTTTGCCACTGAATTTTTTGAAGATGACGCCACATTAACCCTTTCATTTTGTTTGGAAGATGGACCAAAGCGATACAGTAAGAAAGAAGTTTATTTTTCTAATATTCCCTCTTCATGCGCCTGTAAGAAAACCACAGGGGTCTTCAGAGAATAGCGCAGAGCTGACAGCCTGACAATAATACCTCCACTCCTGACAATGTTCTTGCTTCCCATCAAGGCATTGTCACCGGGTGGCGGCCCGAGTCGGCTCTGAGAGATTTCCTTCGAGGCTTACAATGTTTGGGTACCTGCCTGAGTAGAGAGCGAGGCAAATATGAACCAAGTCACCCAATGATAAGTGGAAGCCGAATAATGGAAACTTTCCATGCATCTCTTCTCTGCCACCCTCTTTTATCCCTGACGGCTCGCACTTGACACCCAATGTTCTGCTTCTGAAGGTTCTTTAAAAAAAAATTCTGTCACTGTGTCAGCCACATCCGTCTAATTCCCTGTTATCAATTATCTCAGGTATTTATTTGACAAGCGCTAGCTTCTCTTGGGGAGGGGAGAGGCCACAGAAGCGTCGTACACAGAATTTGGGATTAGCGTTGACAGAATTATAGTTCCTTGTCTTTCCGGCGAGTGATAACTCTGTAAAGATCCTCAAATTACAGCCTGTGGCACCTTGGGTAACAGCTGATCTGTCCTGATTAGGTTCAGCCAACTTGTCAGAAATCAGATTTGCTAGTTGTGCTACCAGACCAAGAGGCATAGATACATCAGCACAAAAGCAATTAATGTCCGGTTAGATCAGAGAGAGATGTGTTTTCAGAAATCAGCATTGCACATATAAAAGGAGCCATCAGAGGGGAAACCATCCCCACTATCACAGGCACTGAGATGATGACGGAATCAGCCGCAGCACGAACGAGTCAATCCAGAGCATCTGGCAAGTGATGGGTAGTAGGGCTCTTGATAAACATAATTAAAGCTCTGACTGTTGCTAAATCTATCTCAAAATCACTGGGGAACAACAATTTTTTTTTAAATTTTGGGGGGCTTTAGACAACTTAGTATCATTTGGATGTATTGCATAATTAGTTGATTAATTACGTTAATATATGCATATGATGATTTTGCAATAGTGGCAAATGGGGGAGAGTGTGAACTTGCCTCCCAAGTGAAACTCGTTGCCAGAAGCATCTCTTTAGATTTGTGTATTGTGGGCTTTTAAGGGTGTGGGACACTTCTAATCAATATTTTGGGTGAGAGAGCAGGTAGTGCCTTCACATGCAACAAAATGACTCGTGTTGCAAGCACTGGGAATCTCACTTCATAGGGGGCCTGCTGGGTTAATTTGCTTCCCCACGAGTGGGTGTCCACAAGCAGCCTCCTGTTCTAGAGAGGTGTTTCCAAGTCCCCGGGAGATAAATGAACTCTGCAGTCCAACAATTACTCCCTCCTCAAAAGGCTGCCTGATCAATGCTGAATAATTTCTAACCAAGCCGTCATCCATCCTCTGAACTGTCTTATTTTTTTCCGAGGCATAAGCTCTGATAACTCCAAGTTATCGTTGTTTTATGTTCCTGTCCTTTGTTGGTTAGGGAATCCATCAGAGTCTGCTCCAGGAACCAGAATTACAGTTTTGAAGTGTGTACTAATAAACCCGATTCTTGCTCTTCCCCGTGTCCATCCCCCACCCCGACATTGTCGGGGGCTGAACATGATCAGCTCCTGTTCGGATCTCATCTCCATCCATGTACAGGAGGAGATGCCTGACTATGAGCCATTGCTGCTCAGGTTTCTTTGTTTCTCCGAGCCAAAATATTTCCCGAGTGGAGAAGAGAAACAAAGATGATTGACGGCCTGGAGCCGAAACTCGTCAGCTGCCTTGCTGACAGCGTGGTGATGTGCACACGCCGCTGATGTGGGGCCCGGTGACAGCTGATTGACAGCCCAAGACTGGGAGACAGGGAAGACGACGTTGCTTAGGACGCATTGTTTATGCAGCGCTCTGAGCTTGGGCGCTGCCACCTTAACCCGTTTGCGGTGCGGGCGTGCTGTGCCAGGCTGGGCAGCGCCTGGCTGTCCCCACGCTGGAAGCTTCAGCTCTCCCTCTTGCCTCCCAGGGAGCTGCAAGCTTTGTATTTCTGAGGAGGAAAATAAGACTTGGCTATGACATTTGTATTTGTAAAAAAAATTCCCCAATTACACACACGCTGGGTAATAGGAAATAATCTAGATGAGGTTTTTTCAGCTTACTAGAAAAACTTTTCTTTCTCCTTCTCCATCTCCTGTCTTTGGAGAGTCCTTCTGGCTCTAGGATATCCTGTCTCTAGGTGGCCATAAATCCTGTGATAGACGTTTGCTTATTTGTTTGTTGTCTACAGCCCCTTATTAGAATGTCATTTTCATGTGGAGGGAGGCTTTGTTTTGTTAATTGCTAAATTCTCTGATAAAAAAAAGAACTCACCCATAATAGGTGCGCAATAGCAATAGATATTTGTTGAATGATGGGATAAATAAGTGAGTAAACGAATAGATGTTTGGGGAAAAGCTTATATCACCCAGCAGAATGTTGGCAAAACAATCCTTTACCAAGATCTTTGGGCTTTTTTAAACTGGAAGAACCTGACCCACAGTGCCCTGATAACATTTTCAAATAAACCCTAGGATATCATCTGATCTTCTTTAATAGGGACAAAAGTCCCAGCAATATAATAACTTAGGAAATAATGATGCTCTAGGCGATCCATTGCTCTTCCCTTTCAGAAAGCAGAGAGCTTCTCTCTACTGATACTGTTGTTCCACCCACCCCAAGCCCCAAAGCCCTTCACTCCCTAGATGGTGGAGGGATCCCCCAGGTGGGACATGATTGGGCAGGTGGAAGTCACTGATGTTTTCTTATGGGACAGGTGTGGTTGGTGTGGAGAGGTACAGGATGGACCTGGTTATTGGATTCTTATCAGGTCTATCCTGCATTAGGATTAGCCTGACTGGACATTGGACATTAGCGTCCCTGGGCCACTGGCCTGCCCCTGCCTTGGAGAGCATGAGAAACGCATTCCTCTGGCAGCTAGAGTGTTGGCAATTCCAAGGAGGAAGCTCTCCCCTTGGATAAGGTGGACTCTCAGGAGGGAAGGAGGGTCTGGGTGGGCAACTCCTTGTCAGCAGGTCAGTAGAATAAAGACCACTAGAGCCAAAAAGGGTCTTTTCTGAAAATGGAAACTTGATCCAGAGAGGTTACGTGGATGTCCAGCTGGTGAGAAACAGAGCCTCGGGTCTGTTGACCCCAAAGTGAGTCCGCCCACCCATTATCTTACACACACACACACACATACACACACACCGACATCCTATCCCTACATCGTGCCATAGCCAAGAGAAAAGAAATGATTTCATCGATACAAACATTTCTGGTAACAGAAGTAAGGGTCTCACATGATTGTTGTGTCTTTACTTGAAATGGTCAGGGATTAGGGTCCTCAAAACCCTCTGCATATCTGCTTTGCAATTCTAAGTCCAGCATTGTGTGTTACTATTTCCTTTCCCATCTAGTATGGAAGTGAACATTCTTAGGTTAATCACTCACTATTAGTTTTAAGTAAAATATTAATTTCCCTTAACTCCTTTTAGGCATGTGGCAGAGCTGTAATCCATACCATTCTCTTTCTTCATCATGGTCACAACCATTTGGATAACTTGATACCGGTGTTCCCTCAGCAGACCCAGCCCATATCCAAGTTCACCCTGGCTGCATTCCTAGGAAATACGTGGTTCACAACTCTTGCAGGAAACATTTCCTTGCTGGAAGAGAAACATGGAGAAAGATCTCCTAAGGCCCATGCCAGGCAGGCATTAGAGGTGCTGAGAGGCTGCAGGGTGTAGGAGAAAGGGCAAGAGGATTCAACGTAAACATTCTTGGGCTTTAATCCAAGATTTGCTTGATAAACAAAGCTTCCATCTTCTTATTGCAATATGTATTTAATATCGTCATCAATGACATGTGAAAATTAAATGAGATGGCATAATGAAAGAGCTTAGCACCATCTGAAACACATAGTCTCCAGTATTTATAATTATTGATACCAGTGCATGGTCCTGGCCTCACCTGGTTCTGTGTATTGAAGAAGCTTCCCATTGGTCAGGGACTTACCAAGTGTACCATGTGTAGAGCTTGATGAAAAGGCTCCCTGGTCAGGTGGGAGTCCAGATGGTCTCCTGCTGAAATGCAGGAGATGAGGCTATTATCATCCTAGTGTTTGACCTCAGAAACCCACTCTCACTTCTGGTAAGTGGTGAGGAGGAGGAGGGAATGGGGAGGGGAAGAGTGATTAAGTATGTGTGTGGCCTTTTCCTTTAAGGGCTAAAGACTCCAGAACACTTGGTTAAACTCTGTCTAGGTAGCCATTGCTTTGGAAGTTAGGTGGGGAAATGATGCAGCTACTGAAATGTCATCTTGTTTCAGAGCAATTTCTGTTGGCCTGCTCTTAGAGAAGGGGCTCTGGGTCTGCTACCTGGGTTCAAAGCCAGCTCTGTCTTTTACTACCTGTGTGATCTGGGGTAAATCACTTTCAAAGCTTCAGTGGCTTCATCTAGACAGTGAGGGTTTAATGGGTTGATGCCTGTAAAGTTCTTAGCAGTGCTTCCTGCCCCTGGGAAATATTCCATACATATTAACTGTCATTCTTATTTGACTGGATTCCAGTGAACATATTGCTTCCTCTAGATTGAGAACCAGGACAATTTAGATAAAATTTTCGTGAACCACTGTTTGTGATTTGGGGCTGTGGGTCCCAGTAATTGTCTGTCATGCACTTGTTATTTCATCTTGAGCTCCATATTATGTCTGGAGTGAGGATTTCCAAAAGGAACACACATCTTCATGGCCATTCTATGGCTGTTGTGGGGACATTTCGCTCTCCAAGAAAAGAAAGTTGTTTTAAGAAATGTCATCACTTTTTGTGCCTTTATTTCCCTCGGTCACCAAGTCTCATCAGATAGTTTGAAGAACCACCAATTGGCCCCTCTGTGGAGCCATTCCTATGCTCCTGGTTTCTCTTTTACATTTTCTTCCCCTACTTCCCCTTTTCTCTGAAAGCTCTGAAAGCTTTACAATATTGACTAAGTTCTTCAATTTTGCCTTGTAATATGTGTTTTTATGTGCTATGTATTTGGACATGTTCCCCCAAGGTAGAGCAATTCTACAAGGCCCAAGTAGCTTCACTATCTCTAGTTACTATTTTTCTACTGCTTTTTATTGGTTCACCTCACCCAGTTGTATTTTTATTGTGCTTGCTATATGGGAATTCTGAAAGCATTTTTCCCTGTTTTTTTCTCTCTCCCTTTCTAAAATCATATTACATGATTAAAAATATGTTTCTGGGAAAAATCACTCCTGGACAATATACATAAGGCATTTTGAAACCCCACTTAATAACTACTGTGGCAGGAATGTGACCATTTTGAAAAGTTACATGCAAAGAGCACACTTTGTCGCCCAGGGGGAAAGAGGATTTCAAGGCCAGAATCTGTGCATGTGTCTTTTCCTCTATCATAGAGGAATACGGCCTCCATGGTGTCCACCCGAAATCTGGAAAGGCACAGTTTTCTATGGCTAGTGCTAGAAGCCTCTGATCCTTCTCAACAGGCATGTGTTAGTTGTCCCTGTGGATTAAGTTCTCTATAAAGTAAACTTGTCCCTGTGAAAATTCCTCATTCATTGTTTTTTCATCCATGGGATGGAGACAGAAATCATGGACTTTGGATTCTCACAGATTCATTTTGAGCCTTTGCTCCACCATAACTGCATGACGTTAGGCATGTGATATGATGTCAGACACATTGCTTGAACTACCTTAACCTCAGTTTTGCCACCTGTAACGTCAAACTAATAATGATGCCAACATCACAGGGTACTTGTGGAGATTAAATGAGGTGTGCATGTAACCTTAGCTTAGTGCCACCCATGGAAAGTACACAGTAAATACCTACTGCATGAATTAATGAATGGATGCATAATGAAAAGTGAATGGGTTAAACCTATGATATGACAGCCATGTAGAATTAAAATAGGGGATAGTTCCCATTATTCATTTAGTCACTTGGCACACAGAATGAAGAACTCTGGCTTTGGGAAGAGTCAGATCAGACCTGTCTGTTTTCTATATGAAGACCCCAATAATTTAATGACTAACTGAGAGAAAAACAGATATTAATGGAAGATGGTGATTTAAACAAATAAATCCCAAACAACTACAGTTATGACATCTGCCCAACAGAGGATGACATTTCTACTCACTGCCTCCATTTTGCTCAGAGAGTGAGGAGCTGTTGAACATTTACCAAACACCAGTGGTAACTTCTCTGGCCACCTTTGGGCTCCATATCTTGTTTACTGAGAATCAGATGAAAGGAAATTGATTTTGATTGCATTCAGAAATTTATCTTAGAGAAAAGAATGCACTTCCTCAGAGTAGTCCTTGATGGTTAATTAAGGGAATGGATTCTTACTGGTGACTATGGCATCTTGGTGGCATAATAGCATAAGTGTCATTGTCTCAGATGACTCTGGACAATGTATTCCTCTGCATGGAGTTGTATTAAATGGTTTCTGGAAGTTATGATTTTAACGAGTGACCCTTTTCAACAACAATTTTCATTAGGCTAGTGCAATTTGGACAAAATTAAGTTAGAACTAGAGCAGACTTTCATTCACAATTCATTTGTTCCTTCACTCATTCATCGATTGGTTCATCCAAAACTCACTGAGCTCTTGCTGCATGTCAGACATTGTCTTTGTGGGGCAGATCGTTCTTGGGAGGGAGGGAGTTTATCACAAATTTTAAAATTTGCTTTGATTTCATTTTATTTAAAACTTTTACCTTAAATTAGCAATAATCAACTAAGTTGCTTAGAAAGAGAATGTTCTTGTGACATTAATGGAAAATCTAGGACTAGTCAGAAAACTTGAGAGAAAGCCCACAACTGACAGATGAACTGACAGATTTCTGAAAGACAAAAAGGAGACTGAATCTCTTCCCATTTGTGGTTTTGAATTGATAGTATCAGAAGTTGCAAATTGGTCATAACAATAGATTGGGCAGACATTCCATTCTCTCATCTCTAATAAATACCACATTAATGATCACATGAGAAAATGGACACAAAAGTGCTTTGAATAAATTTAAAGTGCTGTACAAGTTGAAGGTATAATTATCACCATATTTCTAATTGATGTTTCAGATTTGGTGTGTTTGTATTGTCCCTTAATATGTTATAAGTCAAGCTGTTATGAAATCTGGGATGGTAACCATTGGATCTTTTCTCATGGGGTTAAAATTGTCAAATGTACAGGCTTAAGCAAGTCAGCTCTATGACTGCCCTTGAGAGCTTCATTGGGAGGTCTGAATGAGGTACCAACCAGAGAATGAACATTATGTGCTATTTTTGAGACTCTGTATGACTATGATATCCATGGAGGCCCGGTACATGCATTTCCTGACTCTTGATTTTATGAAGTATATTCCTACTTCTATTTATTCCCCATGGTTTTTCAAAGCAAAATGTCACTACCCCAGGGTGGGTAACAGAAAAAATGTGGCAGACTTTTCTGTTGTCACAATGACAGGTGGTGCTGCTGGCACTTATTGTCTGGGGACTGGAGAAGGTAACAGTTCTGTACTATAAAAAATTGTTGGGAAACACCTTACCTGACCCACCTTACCACTGGCTTACTCATCGTCTTGAAGGTAAGGTGGCCAAATAAAATGTAAGTATACAAATGCAATACTTGAGACATACTTATACTACTAAATTATTTGCTATTTATCTGAAATTTAAATTGAACTGGACATCCTGTGTTTCCTTTGGTAAATATGTAAATATTTGAAGGATCTCAGTTCATGCTCAAATATGGAATCTCGGCAATTCCAGAGCAGCTACGATGCGCTGTGAGCATGACACATTGTATGAAAAAGACTCTAAGAGATTTACCTGGTCTTTTTATTCACAAAAGTCTCGCCTCTGTTTGTGTCCAGCAAGTATTTATGTCCAGCAGGGTGTACTCATGAGCTCCACCTAAAGAAAGAAACACCTCAGCAGAGGTTGGGAGTGAAGGTACAGGTCAAAGTCTGCATGAGTCGAAGTCCAACGTCTCTCTTGCAGGCCTTTTACAGTAGACTATGCCAGGCATCTGCACAGGAGCATACGCACAGGAGTGTGGTATATGTGGTCTGCCCTAAAGGGGCTTACAGTTTAACAAGAGACACAGACCCATAAACTATTTAACTGATGTAATAGCATCAACACTTTAAGAGTAGGGCAAGCAAAGTGCTATGGTACACTAGAGATCTTATGTACATGATGATGACTAGGGTTAATAATACTGTATTGTATATTAGAAAGTTGCTAAGAGAGTAGATTCCAGCTGCTCCCACAACAACAACTAAAAGGTAATTATATTAGGAGATGGCTATGTTAAATTGCTTGACTGTAGTAATCATTTTACTATGTATATATATAACAAAACATAATGTTGTGCACTCTAAATAGACACAATTTTTATGAAAAAATATATAACATGTGTTATATATTATATCAGCAGCAAGGGCTGCTGATCAAGTCTGCTTCCAGTGGAAAAAAATTGAAACTGGCAAAGACTTCTTTCTAACCTTCTAAAACCCTTAGTTCTTTAACTCATGTCAGAAAACACCGTGTATTTGCTTTATGTCTCGCAAATACAAAGCTTGCCGTAGGTATCTGTGGACTGAATAAGATGTTGTATTGGTGAACAGCACCATGTGTCCCGAGATGTCTGATCATCTAGCCTGCAGGCATATTATTGCACTTATGGTTTTTCCCATGTTTTAATAAATTTCTGCCATCATAATCTCAATTTATTGCAGCCTATTTTGTATCACAGAGTAAGAGAAAAGTCACAGAGCAATCTGGAAATTTGTCCGCAAACAGAACCAGGACTCGAGACTCACATTTTAAACTCTCCAAACTAAAATTACATCTACCCAATGTATAGCGCTAAGGCTCATTTTCTTTTTTCCTTGGTGCTTTGAATCATGGATTTGTTGAGTATTTCACCACATAGCTAGTCTCCCGATCTCCTAATAAGTCCAATTATGTCATCACACAGAAGTAGTCCTCAGCAGTAGTTAACTAGGCACTTGAATCTTCTTGAATGAATCTTATTAGATGTACTTTCAGTGGAAACACCTATTTATGCATTTAACCTTCCTCAAGGACTTTCCATGTGTCATCTTTCTGTACCCTGGGGATAAGAAGATGAATGAACAAAATCTATTGCTTCTGAGGAGCTAAAGATCCAGTGAGCTGTTGTTTCGAAGACTTGACTATTCACAGATCTTAGCCATGTCTTTTCATATTCTTTCCCTCTACCTCTGTTTATGAATCTGCTCCTTGTAATGCTTAACACATTATTTTCAGACATTATTTCCAAATGTAACATTGGCACCATTTTTAATGTATAGGCATTTGGAAAAATGGGAGTTAAGCTGAGGTGCATGCAGTATTTCTTTTGTATAATACTGGTGTGTTATATTTCAGTTAGTGGGGTGAGGTGATTCCAGGCAACCTCCCTGACAAGCCAATGTATTGCTTAATCTTCACATTCACGTGGTGTTTTCAAGTTGGGAACACACCTTATTTATGCAGATGGGGTAAAATAAAGCATTTGTTGAAGTCAGGTTAAATTAGCATTCTTCTACGATTATATTAAACAATGTTCAGATGGATTTCATTAAGAATGTAGAGGCTCCATGACAGAATTACCCATCAGGGTATGTTTCATTATTTATTGTTTAATCAAGGTAGTCATATTGGAATATTCGAATTCAGGAGCTTACAGAACTTGGTGCCTTCATGTATTTTGCTTTTATTATTCATTCCAGGAGAATCAGCTTCACGCAACCATTATGCTGTGCTTGTTTATTTTTATGAAGTTGGTTCTTCCCCAACTGGTGTCCTCTTTACTATACTCTTTGATGGGAACTCCCCCTTCACAAGGTGTATGTTTAAATTTTCAACAAGTCAGGAGAACTTGAACTTGACAACAACTGACACTAATAATCATTTTGAAGATCTAAAAGAGGGGAAAGTAAGGTCCCCTGAGAGCATGGCAATAAAGCCACTCCCTTTTTATGAGACGTAGGACAATGATGCACTTACACATTAGAATCCATTTTTCATATTATCTAAAGAAGTAAGAGCATTACATTAGGTTTACAAACTTTCCTAAAAATGTATTATGTCTTACTTATTCCTGCCTTTAAATAATCTTATTTGCAATTTGATTGTCTCTGTTGTACTTTGAAAAATGGATCATTTGCTACATCAGAATGGGTTTGTGACCCAGAGAACAATGAAAAACAGAAGAGTTCTTTCAGAATCTAAATATGAGCCCAGTGCAGTCAGTCATGCTTGGGAGATTATTTCCTCACAGATGCACATGGTATTTCCATGTTACTCTCATATTCCAGATAAAAACCAACCATCTGAGATGGTTCTGAGGCAAAGAATGATTATTTTCGTGTTTTGAGAATTAATGCAAGCTTTGAAAATATTCCAAAAATTAAAGTTGGCTACCTGAGAGATGTACTTGTCCACATAAAATTTCCCTTGGAAAGGTTTTTCATGCCATAGATGTGAATTATACTAGCATTTGGTCAAATCGGCTACACATATTCATTTTGCAGTGGGGGCATTTAGAAAAGTTCAACTTTCAAGCTTTTAAAAAATTAATAATAATCAATTTTTTCAAGGTTGCCTGCACAAAATAACTTAACATTCTTATGCTTATTTGCTTCCCTTCAATAGGACCATAAGAGAAATGATAAACGGTGTTTGACTGATTATGTAAATAAACTGCTAATTATATCCTTAATAGTTCTCCACACTTCCAGACACTGTACCAGAATGTATTTCCTATAAAATGCTTCAGTACTTAGAGCCCTATTATTTTTTTAAAAGATGGGCCCAAAATCAGTAATTATGAGAGTTATTATTCAGGTTCACAGCAGTGCGGCAGCTATTTTTCACTTGATAATTACCTTGTTAAACTAATGTCAGACCAGCACCATGCCTTATTTAAGAAAATGGTCCACCAGCCTCGTGTAAGCAGGCCCAGCTGTGGAAATATTAAAAGATTTATTAAATCCAGGCTCATCTTTAGCATTGCCTCATCGACATTAGTTATGGAAGTTCTAAGAAGTTTTGTATTTCTCATTAGATATCTGTATCATCTTTCCCGAGGTCCCGTTGCATCTCTTGACAGTTGGTTTTTCCATTGTGTTCCTTCCATTTTTAGCTCTGGGCTGGGTTGGCAACAGGGCTCTGTTTAATTGGCACAATCTCCATTCAGAGCCTTCAGGACTAAAACGGAAGATGACCCATCCCCAGGGAAATAAGGAATGCATATGATATCATTTCTCTTCCTATTTTCCCTGTTTTTTTTTGAATTACAATTTCATTTATTATTTCTTTCCCTTTGAAAAAGAAAAAAGAAATTCAAGATCCTTCAATAGTAGCTGTGGTTTTGTCTAAAAAGAGACACAGGTACAGATTCTAATTTTTACTCCAAAATAAGTAGTTCTTGCTATGATATTATAATTTGCAAAAAAAACCAAGAGTCAGACACTTAGTGGATTCCTACTTTGGGCTTTTCCAAATGTGTGTCCAACAATAACCTACTGATTGATAAATGAGTTAAGATGACAAACATTCTAATAATGCTTTGCACTTTATAAAATTCTTTCCTAAATCAGGACCATCTGTAAGCTCCCTGGGGGTGAGGACTGTGCCTCATTCACATTTGTAGCCCCGTGCCTGCTGCTGCAGTAGAGAAGTGGCCCGTGGTTAATATTTGCTGGCAGGACTGGGTGGCAATGTGACATTCCATCCTCACTATGAGCCTGGGAGCAGGTGTCATATTGACCATTAGTGTTGAAGAGATGAAGGAAGCGAGGCCCTAAGGGACGCAGAGGCCTTTGAGGCCCATATTGCAGACCCCTTACCATCCCACTCACTGCGCAGTACTCTTTAAACAGTTGAGAATCTTTAAATGTTACCTGTTTGAATTTTTAAAAAAAATCCAATTTCTCGCTCTGGATTCTGGAAACTTACCTCCCTCTCTCCTGCTCACTCTTCCCAGAAACAGCACAGGTTCAGAATAATTAGTTCTTAATAGCAAATGTGTACCTGTAGCCTAATTTTCTCATCATAGTTAAGTGTGGTTTTCTGAAATCCCTCTGACATTGCTGTTACAAAGCTGACATTTATAAATTTTCTTTCTCAACGCAGTATGGGGTCCTCCATATGTCTTCCACAATAACTATCCGTTGTTTTCAGGGAATCTAAAGATTTATTTCCTTCCAAGTCCTTGTTGCTGGCATTTTCTCCAAGCTTCCAAAACTGCCAAGAGATGAACTTCAATTTAGAGGAACTGTTACATTTGTCATTGTGAATTTGCTAAACTTTGGATAAATTTGAAGATTTATGCTTATTCCCAAATGGGCCCCGAGAATATCTCTGAAGCTCAGAAAGTTCACGCTTGTCTTCCTTTTCACTGTTCTAAGCAAACAAGTTCTTAAATATGAGTAGACTCCCTGCCTGGACTCTGGGTCCCTGCCATTGTCTCAGCCTGGGAACATTCAGACTGACCGACTGACGGACTGAGAGGAACTCAGATGTGACTCACCTTTAGGGGCGTAGGAGGAGGGTCCTCTCCCTGCCTTTTGCTATGGAGATCACACACTTGGTTTGTATTATCAGGATGTCCTAATTAGAGAATACCTTATAGTTCCCCTCACTTTAAAGGGAAACAGCCAGGCCTAGGAGTCAGACAAGTCTGGCTTCACATCTTGGTACTGTTCTGCAGTGGGTTCAGACCTTCGGTGTAATGTCTAATCTCTGAGTCTCACCATTTTCATCTGTATAATGAAAATAATGTCTATCTGGCACTACTATCATGGCATTTATAAGTAAAATATATACCGTCCCTGAAACATGGGAGTTTATCAACAAATAACAGCTATTATAATCATTACTTATATTTATAGTTAACATACCACGAAATTGACTTGGCTTTGACTGCTCGAGGCAACCTAGCTTGTTAGTGACAGAGTCAGGATCGAATTCATGTCTTCTAATTTTTTATAAAACACATCACTGTAGTTATTAGTAACTAGCTAAAAGTTCCATACTCCCTTTTTCACTGGAAACAGTCTAGAAGAAACATAGTTTATAGGGACCATTGTATTTTGAATCATCTTCAAAATATTTTAGAACCAAGTACAACAGGAAGTGTTACTAACTGTGTTGAATTTAATGATGTACAAAAAATTGGAGACAACCTATTCAATGGGTATTTTAGTTTTCTGCTGTGGCATATCAAATTACCATGAACTTAGGGGCTCAAAACAACACACATGTAATATCTCACAATTCCCCTGGGTTGGGAGTCCAGGCCAGGTTAGCTGGATGCTCTGCTCAGGATCTCACAGGACAGGGCTAAAATTGAGGTGTCATTTGGGGCTACAGTCAGCTGAGGCCCAGGGTTGTTGGCAGAATTCAGTTCCTTGCAGTAGTGGGACAGAGGACCCCACTTTCCTACTGGCTGTTAACTGCGGGCTGTCTTACTCTCTGGTGGCTGCTGCTGTTCCCTAGCATGGAGCCCCATCGACATCATAGCAGCTTGTTCTTTCAAGGCCAGAGGCAGAACCTCTCTCCCTTCAAATCTCTTGGAGTTCAAGGGCTTACCTGATTATGTCAGGCCCACCTAGGAAAATTTCTCTTTTCATGAGCTCAAAGTCACCTGATTAGGGTTGTTAATTACATCTGCAAAATTGCTCTACCATATAATGTAATATAATCACGGAATGATATCCCATCAGAGCCACAAGTCCTGCTTACCATCAAGGGGGGAGGATTACATGGGGTGTGTCTACCAGGGGTGGGAATCTTGGAGGCCATTTTAGAATTCTGTCCACCACTGGGGCATGGGGCACATTCATAATTATATTGCAATCATAACACAAGACGTCCTGACAAGTGCCAAACAAGGGTCAAGTGCTCTGTGAAGCCAGAGAAGCAAGGTCATTTCCTGCTGTAGGGCTGGAAGGCGTGGCAGAGGCAAGGGGTGGAATTCTGGTAGGCAGAGGTAGTGGTGTGGGGGTGGTGAGATAGGAATAGAGCAGAGGAAACACATCCCAAGGGAGGGAAAGTAGGCATTTTGGGAAAATGTTGAATGGTTTGGTTGACTGGAACTTGCTACTCTGTGGTTTTTAAGAGGATCCTGCATTTAGAGCACTCGAAACCTGTAGAAAATGTGATGGGGACACTCTTGGAGGCCTCTGATGTCAAGAGCACCCCTTGCTTTTGAGGAAGCAAAATGTCCACATGTTGACCACATGTCCTTTGTGTGGGGGGTGTCTGAATCCCACCTCTATGGCCACCCTTCTGGACCTTGGAATAATCTGTTCCTTCTCCAATCTTTCTGATTGAAGAGTCCAAGTCGAAGGGCTTCTGTGGCTTGTAAAATGCCTCCTTTCTCAGGAGGCCTCTCCCCTGTATATAGAAGGAAGGTAGACAAGTCTGGAAAAATGGACTCAGTTCTGCAAGCTACACATTAAACCAGCTGGAGCTGGTTGGTGGTAAAAGAATTCAAAACCATGTTGTATAAGAAACAGTCCACTGATTCATTCATGAGTTCATTCAGCCAATATGTACCATGTTCCTGCTGCGTTGTTCAATCTGCTTTTCCTCTGGGGATCCATTCAGCAAGATGGCCAGAGTCCCCGACCTCATAAAGTTTATAATATGGACTCTAGATTCTAGATAATTTAGACTTTAGATTCTTGAAAAATAGAGATCTAATAAAGATCACACTAACTTTTAACTAATTTCAGTTGTGGTAAGTGTTATGCACAAAATATATGGAATGCTTTCACCAGTCCTCATGGGGTCAGCAGTGGGAGGTGGCGTGGGTGCGTCAACCTAAACCTCTCTGTGAAATTATAAAGGTTAAACAAAGTCTAGGAACATAAATGTACCTTGGAGAAGAGACCTAGGTGAACATGAGTGTGTTTATGAGTCTGTTGGGCTGACAGGGTGCAGTGATCATGGATTTGGCATAGAGTGGCTCTGCCTGGATGCTTGCCTGGTCCTTCCTACCTGATGCACCTGTTCTCACACATCACAGCCCCCCTCATTCCCCAGTTCCCTCTGGAGGGTTGATTGCTCCCTTCCCTCTGTGCCACACATATTTGTTATGGAACAGCTTTCATATTGAGTGGTTATCTGTTTATATGCTGCTGGTCCGGGACCTCACTAGAGATGTCCTCAGACAGTGATCACAGCCTTTTCATCTCTTAATCTTCAATATCTAATACTTACCTGGTGTCACATTTGCCACTGAATGGTATTTGTTGAATGAATGTTAAAACTAGTTGGAAGTGATGAAAGTATTGTGGATAAACTGCAGCACTTTAAAAGGAAGATCTTTAAAATTAAAAAAAAAAAAAAAAAAAGCAGTTTTCCAAAATAGAAAGATCTGTCTCAGAATGACAGGCAGAGCTCACCATCCCTGGAGGTGAAAAAAGTCTCATAATTCTGTGTATATGAATCACAAGTAAAGTAGGATTTGCAAAATTCGCTTATAACTATTCTCAATTATCAAATTAGGACTTCGATCCTCATTACTTGAGAAAGATAATGCATTTTTTAACAGGCTTGATTTATGTACACAAGTAGCATTACTGATTGGGAGCGTCCTTCCTGGCCATAAACTTCTGGGCTGTGATATGCGTTTTGGTCTCATTACTGAAAGTTACATTTATGCTATGGAGGATAAGATTTTTTTAAATTAGATATAAAATACATGGATTACATTAAGGAGATATTCCAAGTAATCATTAGAGCTGAAAAGTCTGTCAAACTATGATGAAAATATGCCTGTATGATAGAATAAGTCATCAAGATAGACAGAATAATTGTCACTTAGTATAGAAGAAAAATGTATATTCATATGCATGAATAAAATAACATCCAGAACACAGTTCTCCAATGGAAGAGAAAAACCTAAGGAGTGATTATGTCCCAAAAGTCCATGAGTTATAACAGACAAGTATCACATTAGCATGAGACAAAAATCAAACTGATGCAGAGAGTTCATAGTTAGTACCTGCTGTGCTGCTTTTAGCTTTGGGAAGGGCAAAGGATACAGAGGGACCACCGAGAGAACATGTTCCACAAATGGAGGCCTGGTGGCATTGCTCCATGGGCAAAGAACAAAAGATTTGCCATGTAGCTAAGCAACTGCTACCAGAGAATGTGTCTGCGATAGACACCTATAAACCTCCAAGGCTCACAAGTGGCATGTTTAGGGCCGTGTGAGCCAGGAGTATAACCAGATACAAAAAGACAAGAGAAGAACTTGCCAGAAGAAGAAATGATGGAAACTGTCTCTTAGAGAATCAGAAACAAAGCCAATTTATTTCAAATGGAAGACGTTGCAGTTTAGTGCTAATAAGACAAAAACCAAGAAATATTTACTGAAGTCTCACAATAAAATATCTGGTAACTCTTTTCCATGTCCAATTCCAAGTTTAATTTTTATTTTTTCCCTTCCCTTAATCATATGAATTGGACCATGTTATTACATGGTTCTTTTATTTTACGTTCAAGAAACCTACCTCATTTAATTCAACAAATAAACACATACTTTTATGTTTTGATTGTAATTTTTAAAAGTATAAACATCAGAATTCAGCTATAAAATGCAATCTACTACATTGAAAAATAAATTATTTTATTTTAAAATCATAATGACTTATCCATCTTTCTTCTTTGCTTTGTTCTTGCTGTCCACTCCTTCTCTAAAAATTCTCTACAAAAAAATTTTAATATTTATATCATTAAAAAGGGTTTCAGAAACTGACAGGGTGGTCAAAATTCAAGATTCTGAAGGAAGATGATTTTGAGGGTGACTTAGATTGATTTAATTAAAGAGAAGCCCATTTGAAAGTTCCATTTGGAAGAATTGAAAGGTGGTCTTTCTCTCTCGTTCCTAATTGATTATTTTTTTCTATCACAAAGATTTTGAGATGAATATTCCAGAAAGAAAGGAATTTCCTAAGTTAGAAGAATTAGGTCCAGAATTTTAAACTGCCCCCCCATCAAAGGACCCCGAATTACTAGAAATATCAGCCAGGCTGAATCGAGGTGATTTGCATAAAGTATGAGTAAACAATCCATGATAAGAATTTATTCAATATGGGACTGCAAATGTTATTTCATCCATTCGCATATTCATTCCTTCTACACTTAACACTGCTAACATTTGTTCATTAATTTGCCAAATGTTCTCTGTCTCCTTGTACTTAATACGTATGAACCAGGTTTTCATTTCCCTCTGTGGACTCCTCTGATAGCCTTAAAAGTCTTCATAGACAATGTGAAAGTACAAGTGTCTCTTTATGTCTGACATAAGTAAATCTTGGTTTTGTATAGCAAAATGTAAATAAATTTTATATGCTATAGAAATAACCTTCAAAAATCACAAAAGCTAGGCGGTAGCTTCTAGTCTTGGGCAATGGATTCTGCAATATTTGAAAACTGTAGAAAAATTACAGAGTTCAAAGCTCCTTGCATGTTTCATCATTC
The DNA here is from genome assembly GCA_963575035.1 of Avahi laniger. Classification (NCBI taxonomy): domain Eukaryota; kingdom Metazoa; phylum Chordata; class Mammalia; order Primates; family Indriidae; genus Avahi; species Avahi laniger. The sequence goes on along the minus strand of CAUYSK010025710.1, from coordinate 36,031 downwards.
ATTGTTTTCCTCCTCCTCCTTCTCCTCCTCCTCGCTGCTTTACCAAGAAAGAAACACATATTCTCTCATTATTTTGGTCTCTGGATGACAAAGTTGTACCATCCCTTTTGGTGATGAGGAGGTGGGTGAGGAACAGTGGTGTATTCAATGACAGGGCTTGTGAAATTTCTAGTTTGTTTTCTTGATGTCCTATTTTTAGGTTTCTCCCAAACAATTGATCACATCATATATTGATATCACTGGTTGGACATTCTATTTAGAGCCCGTAAATTACGTGCTTTTAGACAGGTGCTTATATACCCGTCACCTTAAATACTAAACTGCTAAACTAAACTGAATGTGATCTAGGATTAGAGCAAACTCACCTAAATGACTATTAAATTCAATACCACCTATAGACAGGTGTTATATTAAGTCAATAGAACCTATAGAGAGCTAGTTCCTGTCATTTAGAATAAGGTAAACCCTGACTTTAAAGTCCTTTCTTTGAGAAACATAAATTATTATAGAAAAAGCACAAGGAATATATGCTTATTGAAGATAATTTTTGAAACATACAAAAAGTGAGAAAGCAAAAGAGAGAGACAGAAAGGAATAAAAAAGGAAAACAAAAATTATCCTTAATGGCATAGCACAGAAACAAATCATTCAATACTTTGATTTATATTCTTCCAATCTTTGTTTTCCCTGTTTATATATTTTTCTTTATAAACTTAGAACCACACTGTATGTACTCTGAAACCTGTCCTTATCTTTGTTCAATATATAATAAACCATATTTTTGTCATAAAATTTTCTTTTGTCATATCCCTTTTAATGCCTGTGTAATATTCTATTTTAAGAATTAGCTTCATGTAATTAACTGATCTATCATTGAATATTCTTTGTTTTAGTTTTTTATACTGTTGTTCATTGTGCCTTAATGAACATCCTGTCACTAAATTTTTGTGAACAAATCTAATTTTTCAGAATAAATTCACAAAAGAAAAGTTGCTGAGAAAGCAAATTTTTAAAGTTTTATTTTGCATGTAAAGATTTTTAATAGACAGAGCCAACTTTTTATTCTTAAATTTGTATCAGTTTAAACTCCTGCCAGCAATACATAAAAAAGTCCATTTTCCTGTATTCTCAGGAGCAGTAATTATTACAAAAAATACATTTTAAATTTCTGTTCTCACTATTTACATATACAAAAATACTCACATTCCCCAATATTTATATTTAAAACTAACTCCAAGCATACATTAGTTAATATAAATTTTTTTTGTTATTATGTTTTTTGGGGATTAAATCAAAGTTAATACATCAACAACAATGAATGCTCAACAATTTTTGTGCTTCTGGTTTGAATTTTTAAAAATTATTAATTGAAATATTTGGTATCAAATTTTTTTATGTAGAGGTTTCTACTGGTATGAATTTCTGCCCACATTTTGTTTCCTCCTAAATACAAAGGGAGTCAAATTCTAGATTTCTTTTTTAATAATTTGAAGAATAGACTGTCAACACTTCAAACTTTGAAGATATGGTATAGATTATATTTCCAAACCTGCTCAGTTTGGTGTCATGTGTTCAAGAAGATTCTGCAACTGGCTCACACAACCACTTGGCGGAAAAGGCAGGGTCCGAGCCCAGGATCCCTGATACTCAATTGAATGTGTTTCCCCATTGTTTTCTCCCAAAGGCATCACCATCCCCTCCCGTTCACTGGCATATTTATATAATTCAAAGTGTTCCAGAAATATTGCATCAAGTTAGGGATTAGATAAAAGAGTCAAATCAGGGTTGAAGGTAGAAAGAGCCGTTTTAAAAATACAGGCAAATATGCAATGTAAAGTTGGATTTGTGATTTTTGGTGAGGGGACACAACAAGCCCAGTGTACCGAGCACTACTTTTCCTATTTGGAAAGACATTTGTTTTATGTTGCTTCTTGGTAGTCCTCTGAGAGGGATGGAGGGTTAGAGCAAACTGCATGTGGATGATCGGGGCTGGTGAGTTGGAGCCTGGAATTTGTGTGCCTGTGAGCCAAAGGAGCAGGTGGGTAGAGGGGACCCTTCGCCCCCAGAGCTGAGGCTCAGGGTGTCAGAGTGCCGGAGGTGGCCAGGAGGGGAGAAGGGGCTGGTGTTACTGGACACACACAGGCTGCCGCCCAGAGGCTGTGGCATGGTCCCTGCACCCGCCCACGGGTCCAGCTGGGTGTTGCTCTTCTCTTAAAAGCAATGAAGGGGGTGCAGAGATGGGAGAAGGAGAACTCGACCAGCCCCCAGGGCAAGAGCAACTCCCTCGCCTGGAGAGGCCATTCGTGCCTGTTTTTCTGCAGATCCTCCGGGACCCTCAAATCTCCCACCATGTCAGAGGATCGTGGGCACAGTGGAGGGGCTGATGTGGACCACAAACGGCAGGAGGCCCCAGTGTGGACAGGAGCTCCGAGTTTGCTGTTCCACCTAAACGCATCACCCACCTCTGTCTTTGAGGAATGATGACTGTTCTCGGTTTTTTTGTACTGAAGTGACAGCATTTCACTTCACAGCCTGAGTGCTTGGAAGATGGGAACCAGCTCTTCCTTATCTTTGGTGGGAAATGGTGAGAGAGACAGGGCATCTGGATGTGGGCAGCAGCTGAGGGAAGGCAGAGAGGAGGGGAAAGGTGTGATGCAGACGGCGGGGAAGGACCTTGGGCAGAGGGGCCTGTCGGCAGGTGGACATCTCTGCATAGGATGAGGGTAGGAGAAGGCCAGGAAATGGAACCAGCAGTGCAGCAATGTCTTTTGGGGGAACTTTTTTTTTTTAAATGAAGTTCCATTTTATTCACACGACAAATTCTGAGCAGCAGGCGCTATTCCAGAGCACAAAGATTTAACCTCTAAAATTCTGATTAATGATGTTGGCATGTTCCTTAAACTATTTTCATGTATTCATTCATTCTCCCATTTGCCCATTTACTTAATCAATAAGATTAAATACATAATTATTGAATGAATTATCTCTGGGAATGGGTGTTCAAGCACCTTGCTCCAAAGATCTGACCTAACTAGCCATTTATTAGCCATCATCGATATCATTACGGTTGCCATTTAAGGAGAACCCACTGTATGCCACAAATTAGAATAAGAATATTACATAAAGCATTTCGTTTAATCTGGTTAACAACTCTGAAGGGTATTATTATTCTTATTTATCAGATGAGAAAATTACAGCCAAGTCAAAATTTGAACTCAGATTTCTTTTTTCTCCTGAATCTAAGCCCTGTTCTCTTTTCCCAGTGCCAGGCTGCCTCTCTAAAAATATGCATTGTCTCCTGCAGCTTCATCTCGCCCAAGTATTGCAATTTTATTTATTATATCTGTTACCACTAATAACAATATTTTTTTAAAATAAGCCAATATGTGATGATAGTGTGAAAAGTAAACATGGTAATTAGGCAGCATCAAAATGAAGTTAATTATTGCCTTGATGACTAGGGTGGTTTGTGTACAGTAGTTGAGACAGCACGAAGCGTCATATCAGAAGGCAGTACGTCTGCGCGCCTGCCATATCACAAGGCGGTGCTCATCCCATTAGTGGATTGCTGGAAAATGAGCGAACCCTGAATTCACTGGTGCCACACAAATAATTTTTACCCAGTGCTGCTGTTTCCGCAAGGCTTTCTCTCTTTTATTATTTTATTGTATCCCTATGGCTTCCCACTGAAGCAGATACATTAAGCCCCAAGCTGTAGATGTCTGGTTTTATAACCCAGAGCCATTTGCCTGATGTGTCACCAGCCAGATTCCCAATGCCCAAGCCAATCCCTAGACTGTGTTTATGCACACTGTATCTGTCAAGAGCTTCCCGACCTGCTCAGGAATCAAATGCCAAGAGTACTATTCCAGCCGGATACTAGTCTTAAAAAGTCGTTTTTCCAAATTCCTAATAATCGGATATCTGTTACAATTCATTCCAATTATGCTGTTCAAGGTATCTTCTCCAGAGTTAAATTTTATGCAACTCTAATTCACCTTATGATCATGAATGGTGAGGTTGGATCCTTTTTATTCCTACCTTGCATTATTATTAGAGGTAGGGGAATATGCTATATTGAGGTAATAAGCAGCCTCATTTGATTTTGAGCCGTATCTTTTGTTGAGCTATTATATTTGATCTGGATGGTCAGCCTAAGAAGCGGCCTGCTTACGGTGCCTGTCCTACTTCACAGCTTCATTCTTTTTGTTCTGGTGGTTTTTAAAAATGCACGTCCGGTTGCAGTCAAGGCTCTTTCTCCCAACTTTGGTTTGAGTGTGTAACGTCAGCAGCTAACCCAGCAGATTGTGAACATCCCCTATGCCTTTCTCCCCAACCTTAAAAAGTCAGCCAATGCAAAAAAACCGTAACTAGGTAGAAAGTGGGTGGATTTGCATAATTTGGTTTTCTAAGCATGGAGTGTTCATTTTTAACTTACATTGGCTTTGCTTTGTTGCCAAACCCCTTTTCAGAAAAGAATGCATCCCACGATTTTTTTTCCCCATTCTGGTCCCTAACAGCTGATACTTCAGATGTATGTGTTTGTTTGTCCAAACAGAGGAGAACTCATCTCAGCTATCTCCCATCAAAATACAACTTTCTGTATTAGGCAGTTTCTCACATTTTCCAATTTGACTTCCATATAGAGTTATAGCTATGGATAGTAATGAGTTTGTCATGGCAATTTCAGGCTATCTGTACTATAAAAATCCTACTCTATCCATGCATAATAATCAAGGTTATTAATGAGGAATTGAATTAGTAGAAAAACAGTAGACTGAGCCATTGTGATTTGTTTGATGTAGGTTAATAATCGTACATTACATAGCATTCACAGCTTCCATGGGCTCCGAAAGAGAAGCTATGGTGGCAAAGAGCATTGTGATCAAATCCACACTAATGAAGTAACATTTGGAGCTCTGCAGGGGATGAAAAGGAATGTATTGTTATTGTGAGTGCCAGAGTATTGTCCCTTACCATTTTAGGGTGTATTGAAATACATAACTAATAATTGTATTTGCATTCATAAAAGAAAGCTCCAACCAAGTCCCAAGCCCCTCTGAAAAGGCGAGCCTGGGAGGGAGGTGCTTGGAAAATCACAAAGCTGAGTGTCTTGTGTCTTGAAACAACAGTTCATTAGGGAGGGAGGCTGGTTTTTTTCCTCTGTGCAGCAGGTTCAAATCCAAAATAAGACAGATTGGAATCTAAGCAACTTGAGATTGACAGGTAAAATTGTTTACACAAAACTGCTTTGAAGGAAAGGATCTACTTTTCAAGCCGAGGCCTCCGAATTCCTGTTGGGACATTCTTAGAATTTCACCCACAGCTTGCAAGGCCAACTGGGTGGGTTTTGAAAACGAAGTTGGGATTTGCCTTAGGTACATTTGGATTTGTATTGGTTTGCTTTCTTGAAGTGAGTGCTTTAGAAGGAAAGCAGGCAGACTCAGGTAAACAAAACAATTCTCGGAGTGTTACCAGCCGAAGACAAACTGAAGCAGGTAGAGGGGGGCCTCCAAGACCTTTTAGCCACAGTCTGCATGGGGCACTGTAACAAAATACCATACACTGGGTGGCTTAAACAAGACGTTTATTTTCTCACAGTTCTGGAGGCTGAAGAGTCCAAAATTAAGATTCTGGTTCATTCAATTCCTGGCGAGGGTTGTCTTCCTGACTTCCATCGCAGTGTGCTCAAGTGACTTCTTGGTGTGTGTATGTGTTTGTGTGTGTGTGACAGAGACAGACAGAGAGGGAGAGGGCACTCTTTGGTGTCTCTTAAGAGGGCACTAATCCCATCATGAGAGTCCCACCCACATGGCCTTTGCAAACATCCCAAAGGCCCCATCTCCAAATATCATCATATTGGGAGTTAGGACTTTGACATATGAATTTTGGGGAACACAGTTCAATCCACAGCAACAAGTAAACCCATACACCAGAACAGGTCTATGCCAAGTGGGAAGTTGGCCAAGTGTTTGAATTCCAATCCAATCCATTCCATCCCATTTAAATTCACTCCAACCCATTCCATTCCATTTCACTCCAGTTCTAATAAATGCCTTCCTGAGTCCCACCTGTGCACCCAGCATACACCATTTTCTTTGAGCCCCTCTTCTTTCTTCTGTGCACATCCTCACCCTGTTTCTGATTCTTTTTGGTGGTCCAGAGCAGTTCCTTCATTTGTTTTCTCCCTGCTTTCCTTCCCTCTCTCCAATTCCAATTCCCTTGAGGAAGCACTGGGAAAGCTGTGTCCTAACTCTGTTTCTTCCTTTCCGTGAGGCCTGGGGGAAGTCACTTGAACCCTGAGTAGCAGTGTTCTTGACAGTCAAGGAGCACAACAACTATAATATTTAACAGAACAGGGTTGTCGTATGTACTAATATTAGGCAGGATGTCTCAGAACCGGGATGTAGAAGCTTAATAAATGTCACCAGGCATTACAGCAATGAATGAGCCACGAGTGTCTTATCCTGATGTTCTTGGCCCAGTGTGAGAAGCAGCTATGAGAGAAGAGGAGACTGTTGGGTCTGCCCTTGTGCTCTGATGTCAGCCCGTGGAAGGTGAAACCCTGACTCTGTCACATCCTTTCACAGCTGGGCAAATGACTTAGTCTCTGTAAGCTTCCATTTCTCATCTATAAAATAGGATAATGACACTAGTACCCATCTTATAGAGTTTGGGCGGGGGCGAATATGAGGAATAAATGAGAGAATGTATGCAAAGTGCATGGTTTATAGAACATAGTCTGTAAATTTTAGCTAATACTATTATTTTTAAAAATCTAAAATGTGGTAAGTGATACAGTTTTGAATCTTTACCACGCCTAACTAACTAACTAACTTCACTGGGCTGGACATGGAGGATTCAAAGATTCATAACAATCTCTGCCTTTGTGGAATGTACAGTGTCACAGGTGAGACAGGCATTAATCAAAGATTAGACAATGTACACTTATATCTGTGATAACGACTGTGAAGCAACATTTCTGGTGTTATGGGGCTGTCTAGAGGGGATGCTGGGAGTTAGGTTGGCAGCCTGTCAAACAGAGCCACGGAGGAGATGGACTCTGGGTGTCTCAGCACCCTCGCGTTACGCCAGCAATTAGGAGAGAAGCCAGGGCACAAAGGTCAAGAAGGATGTGTTTCTTTCTGACGTTGCTGGCTAGAATCTAGAATTCATTACCAACAACGTAAATGAAAACAAAATGAAACAGAATAGACCTGAAGTACTCGGATAATTGCAGAGCCTGTGTTATTTTCAGCACAAGAAAAATGTGTTTCCCAGGAAAAACTGTATCGTGAGAGCAAATATTAGGAGGTGGTCTTGGTTGTGCCCTGATATTAAACAGTTACACGACCAGGGCTCACTCCCAAGGTGTTAAAAATCAATGCTAATGATGAAACACCTCATGTGGTGGTTATTTTAGAAAATCCCTAATCAAAACAAATGCAAGGGGCGAAGTGTGCTCAGTGCCAGAGTTTTGCGTGCTCCTTAGACAGATGATCTGTTCCCTGGAGAGAAAGCAAAGGGTCCGAAATGATAACCACTTTTTAAATATATCAGCTTGCTCATGTGTCGGGTGGTGGTGTATTTTTTTTTATCGGCTTTTCAGCCAAAGCTTCATTTGATTTGTGCAGGGAGGTGTATAATAGGAGGCGGCCAGTGAGCTGATTTTTATAGAGTCCGTTTGTAGCTTAAACAAAGATGAGGGATTTGGAGGATAAAAGCAGCCTGAAATATAGCAGATTATGCAGCTTTATTTTTCAAAGATTTGTTAATTCCCCTCCTCCCTCTCCTGCTCTATGGCTGAGCTGGTGTGTTTTGTAATTTTTTTTCTTTTCAGTTGCCATTCAAAGAGAAAATCTAAGTTTTAAATGTGAATTTCCGACTGAATTTCACGTAGCCCAGCTGTTACCGTGGCCGATCCTCTGTAAGCAAATGTGCGTTACCCTTAAATAGTGTAGCCTTATGATAAATAATAGGATAAATAAAGGCTGAACTTACAAAGCCTCTTTTAATATGACAAGCTTAATTCGCAGCAGGAGCAGAAAGGGCTTCAGGGTTCGTGTTTTTGTTTTTAATGTGAAAGATGATGAAATTTGCTTTGAAATCTGAAATAATCTGAAATACAATTTTAAAAAAAGGGAAACACTCGAGTTTTCTGCAAGGCAAAGACTCTCCTTTTCTGTGTAATTCAAAAGCTTGTCATCTGTATTTTCAGGATCTGGCTGGATAATGACACGGACCATCTTTCATGCATTAGCAGACCATAGATCTATACCCAAGGCCTTCCAATAAAAAAGGGATCTCATTTGATTTTTAAATGTGGCCTTAATTTCTTGACAGGGTTTAGCACTTTATTTGCATGTAAGCTGCCGAGGCACAAAGTCTTGTGGAGCCTCATTTTAGAATGCTTTTATTTCTCCTTTTTATTTTTAGAGAGATGATTGCTTTCTTGTATTTAAACATTTAACTAATACTTATCGTGCCCTCATCTCACACAAAGCCTCGGCTGTGCCCTTTGACAGATACAAAGATGTACATGATATGATTCTGCTCTCATGGAATCTGAGAGCAGGATACTTTATTCCATGTACTGATTTATGACTTTACTTATAAGCCCTGTCTCCCTGAAATGTATAAAACCAACCTGTAACCAGCCACAGCAGTTCACTTGCTCAAGGCTTTCTGGGCATGGCTCCGGGTCATGGTCCTCAAATTTGGCTCAGAATAAACTTCTTTAAATTATTTTACAGAGTTTGACTTCTTTTCAATCAACAAACCTGAGTTTGGATTCCAGCTAAAGGAAAGCAGATGGGACAGAGTAGCAGGCAGCGAACTACAGCCCACAGACTAAATCTAATCCACCCCTGCTTTTCGTTGTTTTTTTTAATGGCCCGCAAGTGAATCTGTCTTTACGACTGAACGTTTGTGATTGATTTGATGATAGGGGAATATTGACTTTGAACTCCAACTAAGCAAAATGTTATCACCTTCCCCTTAAAAAAAGAATTTTGTTCTTTTCATTAAATTTGTATTACAAAAAAAGGGGAGTCAATTTTTATTATATTCTAAATTTTGGCCATTGAAACTGAAATAAAATTTTCTCCCCTTGTTTTATATGTACATACATGATATTCTCAATTGCTCCTCATGGCCCACAAAGCCTAAATTGTTTACTATGTGGGCCTTTACAGAAAACAAATTGTCAATCACTTAGAGAAATGTTTTCCAACTCTTAAGAGTTCTTACAAGTGCAAAAATATGTATATTTCCCTAGCTCAGACAATAAATGTTTGACATATATACATAGTACTATAATTCAAATACATACAGATCCTTTGCTAAGATGATCAAAATTAAAAATTTTCTAAATTTGTAGCTTTGTAATTAAGCATTTTATTCATATATTTGTGCACACATTTTTATCATAAAATAGTACAGTTGTCTCTGAGTGTCCATGGAGGGTTTGTTCCAGGACCACTATTGGTACCCAAATCCATGCATGCTCAAGTCTCTCATATAAAATGGTGTAGTATTTGCATATAACCTACACACATCCTCCCATGTACTTTACATCACTTCTGTATTACTTATGATACCTAATACAATGTAAATGCTATGTACATAGTTGTTATACTTTGCTGTGTAGGGAATAATGACAAGAAAAAAGATCTGTACATGTGCAACACAAATGCTGTTTTTTAAAGAATATTTTCAATCCATAGTTGATTGAATCCACAGATGTGGAGGGCCAACTATACGTGGAAATTGTTTTTGAAAAGACAGAGAAAGGTATGAAATATACACTAAAAAACTCCCTCAATCCCTTTTGAAACCCAATCCAACTCTCTGGAGATAACTTTTAACTATTTATCTTTTAAATTCTGCTGATGCTCACTACATAGTTCTAAATAACATGCTTTGTTTTTTAATTTTTCTTTTATTTATTTTCTAAAATTTTTAATTATTTTGAATACATATTATATTCATATTTTCATACTGTACATATTTCATATTGTCTTCATATTCGTATTGTATTCAAATATTGTACGTATTTGTGGAGCACCTGAGATACACAAGCACACAAGGTGCGATGATCGAATCGGGGTAATTGGATATCCGTCGCCGCGAATACTTACCATTCCTTGTGTTAACTAATTCTTGATTCTCTTTTGTACAAGAGGAAGGATTTAGCTTACTTAACACTCCCTCTCTGTCTTCCTAAGTTAAGGAAAGTTATTTTAGTTCTTCTATTGATATTGCTGTATCTTCAAATAATGTACGTAAATGGTTAGTTCTTTTTTTTTTTTTTTTTTTTTTGACAACTTTAAACAACTCTTGAAGCCCCAGTTTGTTAAGTCATTGGTTCTTCCCTACACATCTCTTCCATGGTTCTTTTTCGCATCTTCTGTAAACTCATACTTTTATATTTATGAAGACAATACTGACAACATTAGCATTCAAATCTGTAAATGTTTTACATCTCTATTGTGTCTTTAAGCCAATTTTAGCATTTGAAAATGAATACATTGCTTTTTCTCCATATCCCTGGTGCAGAAATTGTTTCATGGATAGGCTTACAATTGGTTAGTCCAATAAGACTCAACCCCAGGACTTTTGTTTTAACTACTGGAAAACAGACACTTTTCGATTGTCACAGAGCTCTCCTTTGAAAACTTCTGTTAGATGTTTATTGTACCCTCTGACCATCTGACTTTAGCCTCGAATTCACCTACCATTTCTTTCATATGATCTCTTTTTTTTTATTCTATATTCTGGGAAATTTCCTGTACTTTGTGTTATTTATTTATTTATTTATTTTTAGCTGACTAATGTGATATTTAACTTAGTGGATAGTTATTTGACAACATTATTTTAATTTCCAAGAACTGTTTCTTAGTCTCTGATGACTCCTTTCTTGCAACCTCTTCTTATTTTATGTTTATGTATGTTCTCAAATCTCTTAAGAAATCTAAATTGTTTAAAGGTCTTTATTTCTTACTTTATTATTTTTGTTTTCCCCAGGATCAGTAGTTCTCTTCATGGTGTTATTTCTCCTCCATAATCCTAGTGTTCCACAAATATCTGGTGTCCCTGGAGCTGGGCCGTGGTAGTCTCTCCTGAGCTTCCCTCTGCCATCATCCTTGTTGATGGAGCATCACAGACAGGGTGGCAGAGCTGGGGTAGAGGCTGTGTGGGGCGGAGGAAGATTACCCTTCCCACAATGTGATGGCTCCTTTAAAATATCCACAAGTCAGAGGGGCATTGCTGAGACAGGGGAGCATAGAAATTCCTCATTGTGATTTTACTTAGATGATGACCTCCATTTGGATACATTTCACCTGGAAGAAGATGTGGGAGAAATACAAAGGTGTGATGAACACCCTGACTGGCTGAGTTATGCTGACAACCAGACAGGCTGATCTTCTAGAAGATCCACTGCTGTTAACAGACTGCCATGTTCAGACCCCATGGAATAGCTGGGCTTCACGGATCATCTTTATATGCTGAAAGCACAGGGACACTGATTATCCCAGGTAGGCTGCTCCAAACCTTTGATCTGCTCAATATACTCATCCCATAATGCAAAATGGCATCGCCAACACAAAAGGAAGAAAGGCCACTGCAGGTCTGCTGTACACACTCAAGAATTCTTGGAGTCCTCTGCATAAACAGTCCTCGCCATGTTACAGGTTGGAGTGGGAGCGCTATGATCCCCCAGTGGACCACGTTTTATACGTTTCTTCCTATTTCTAAAGTATTTAGAAACATATTCCTAACTTTCAGCTTGCTGAGGATTTCACATGTCCATTCAAGCCAACGTACATTTAAGCATTCAGTGATCACGAACAAGTCATGTCAATCTAGAAATGTTGGCAATGACAGGTGAGTGGTCAAAAATAACAGTTCCAAATATTCATATGAATTTATGGTGTTTACTTAATTTTGGAGAAATTAATCTAACAACTTCTACTAGCATGCAAGTTTTTAACATCTGTCATCATTTTGACCCTAATAAGGCATTTAATAGTAATTTTATATACCTCATTCTCCTGTCTGCAACCAAGTCAGCAGAATTTGCTAATTCCTTCCAAAACCTGTTTTGTCATCGACTTAATGTTACTACCAAATACTATATTAAGAAGAACAAAATGTATTACAATTGTATTACTGATGAACTATGTATATAAGTAAATAAATGCATTAATGTTACATTAATAACAATTTTAAAATGTTAGATGAAAAATAATGGCCATGAAGTTCTTAATGACTACCTTAATTAAGGTAGTTGAAATTACTCTTATATGATAGATAGCAAGAATCTATGATAGAGATGAGTAACTTATAAATAAAATACTATTGATCTCAATTTACACAGCTAAAAAACTTATTTATTTATTTATGAAAAGACCAATATTTTAAAAGTATTATGTATACTATCTATGGTAAAATGAATTTAAAGAGAATAAAGTTGAATAGGCCATTTATTGTGCTCACTGTTCTCCCTCTTACCTCATATTTAAAATAAGATTTTTAGTTGAAGTCTCAAATATTTATTGTATTAGACACCATGCATAATTAATTGACCTTTGGTTTGAAAAAGTGTGGACAGATGTATAGCTTAACAAAAATGCATTTTATTCCTGACACACTTATGATACTCATTTCTCATTTTCTTTCACATCCCTAGCAGCTGTCCTAATTCTAAAATGCCTGTTATTTTATAATTTTTATGATGCCTCGAAATTTCTGTATTCACTTAAAATTATTCTTGTGAATCCAGTTATTGTCGTATTCTACTTACCACACTAATTAGAGCAAACCGAGCACTATGGCCTATTATTTGAAATTATACATGCATGTTGTCTTCTGGGATTGAATCACTTACTTTCATGGCATTAAAATTGCTATCATCTAAGTTTTGAAGGAAAGGGAATGTTCTAATGACTATTTTCATTTTTTTTCTGACACATTGTCAAATCATTAAAAGTCATGACTATAAGTATACAGCAATTGAGTATCATATGAATGCTTTTATTTTAAACATGTAATTTGTTTGGTTATATTATAAAATTTATCTAGACAACTAAATGAAAAATAAAATCAAGACAAATTCCTGCATTTATGGGACACTTTAAATTGAATGAATATCTTTATTTTGTAATATATACAACCAAATAAAATTGAGAAATAATATTCGCATGATGTGACATGGTCTTAAATTCCATTAGAGTTGTATGATAATATTATACAAATTAAATCTTTTTCAATGAGCATTTGAAAACAATAAACATTTTACAAACATTTAGTAGGTAGAACATGTATCTCCAAAGGAAGAAAAACTATTAATAAAGAATTCTATTGTTAAATTAGATCTCATTAATTTGAAATTAAGAAGATACCCAGTAATATTTCTGACATAATTTTACTTTTTAAATCAATATTTTCATTGCATTTTCAAAGTCTAAGTTGTGACTTCCTATAACATTTATGGACAAAACAAGGTTTTTTTCCCAAAAAGTGCATGCATATATATGTAGTTTATTTTCTTACCATGAAGGAAAGGATTATATTAGCATAAGTTGGAATACAAAACAGTGTAAATAACTAACTTAATTTTTTGCAAGTCACTTTTATTATGAATGCAATTGGGCCTTTATATGAAGCAAAACTCTCAACCAACACACAAAGGACATTGTACTAACGAAGACGTGCATAGGAAATTAGGCATGCTTACTAAATTAAGAGACTGTGTCACACAGTAGCAGAAACAACTTGCTGAATATCAAACATGTTACTAACGGAGCTAGGTTTAAAAAAACAGACCTTAAATTTCCAGCGAATTATTTAGAGTCTATGTTGCACTGTTCCTATATATCCAGAGGTGGGTCTATTAGTCAGCAAACAACAGAAACTCATTGTGATTAAGTTCAGCAGATAATAATAATAAAGTGAAAACATTGGAGAGCTCACAGAATCAAGGTGACATGTGGAAATTCAGGCTCTAAAGCAGGACAAGAACCAAAGGAGTTGCAACCTCAGCAAAGATTAAGCCATTGGAAAATCGAGATTGAGATAGTTCCGTAGGACATTTGATACTCCTGCTATTGGACTCAAGACTCCAGGGCTAGTGCTAGGATTTTAATAAAAATCAGATTTATTACAGTTTAATTCAATAGATTATATACATAATTTTGATGTACAGTTAAACAAGTTTTGGTAAATGCATACACCTCAATAACCGCCATCCTGGGCAAGACACAAAGCATTTTCAATTCTCAGAATGTTCCCTTCACAGTCAATTTCCGATCTCCCACTTCTGGAAACTACTGATCTATTTCTATCACTTCAGATCAACTTTGCCTGTTCTAGAACATCATATAAATGGGAGGATATACTAATACAGTCTTTGCGTCTAGCTATTTTCACTTAGCATCACAGTTTCGGATGCATCCATATTGTTGTGTGTATCAGTTGTTCCTTTTTAGGACTGAATAGTATTCTAATTATGTAAATATATCACAGTTAGTTTATGCATTCATCAATTGATGGACATTTGGGTTGGTTCCACTGTGCACTATCTTGAATAATGCTGTCAACATTTTTGCATAGGCCTTTATATGGACATATGCTTTTATTTCTCTTAGGTAAAACATACGAAAGTGGAATTGCTGCATCAATTAAGTTGCAGCAATTAAGTTTGTGTTTAACTTTATAAGAAACTGACAAGCAGTTTTTAAAAAGAGTTGCATCATTTCACAGTTTCATCTGCAATGTATGACAGTGCCATTAACTCCACATTCTCACTATTATTTCATAATTGTCATTATTTTTAATTTTATCTATTCTAGCGGATAAGTAGTATATCATTGTAATTTTATTAGTATTTCACTGATAACTAATGATATCGAGCATATTTTCATGTGTTTATTGATCTTTTTATATCTTTTCTTGGTGTATCTGTTTAAGCCTCTTGACTACTTTTTAATTGGGTTGTTTATTTCATTATTGAGTTGTAAGAATTCTCTTTATATTCTGAACACTAGGACTTTATCAGATATGTGTTTGCAGATATTTCTCCCAGTCTGGCTGGATTTTTCAATTTCTTAATGGAGATTTTTGAAGAGCAGAATAAATTTGATGAAGTCTACTTCATATTTAAAAAATGTTTAGTACTTTTGAAATACTGTCTAAGAAATCTTTGCCTATATCAAGGTCACAAAAAATTTCATCTATGTTTCCTTTTTAAAGCTTTATTGTTTTGGCATTTACATTTAGGTCTGTGATCCATTTGGAATTAATTTTTATGTTAGAGTGAGGTAGCACACCACCTCATTCAGGGTTCATTTTTTTTCCCTCCATACAGATGTCTAGTTTCTCTACCATTATTTGTTGAAAATGGTCTATTTTCCATTTGTTAAATTACTTTGATAACTTTATAAAAAATTAATTGCCCATATTGGTGGGCACACTTTAGACTCTCTGGTGTATTTAACTGATCCTTATTGTAACCCAAACTATCTTGTTTACTGTAACCTTAAAATAAGTCTTGAAATCACATAGGTTAAGTTTTCCAAGTTTGTAGTTTTTCCTCTTTTTTTTCCGAGAATTGCTAGGTCTTTTGATTTCATACAAAATTTAGAATCAGTTTGCCAATTTAAAAAGAACCTTCTGGGATTTTGATTGGAATTACAATGAATGTATAGATTTTGGGAGAATGAACATCATGTCAATATTGAATCTCTCCAGCACTTTGCTCAGCAGACGGCAGCCCCTTCAGTGGTCTCAAACTCTGGTCTGCACTTCTCACCCCAGCGGGACCATCCTTCTCCCTGTGGGCTGGAGCTCCTGGTGTTCCCATCAGGAAGCTGCTTCAGGCTGAGAGCTGGGGTGGTGTGGGTCTCACCTCCTAGGTCCTCTTTCCCTCGGGGATCACGTTCTTTAGCCACCCATTGTTTAATGACTGAATACTATTTCTTTTTGCTTATAGGGACAATTTTAGAGTTGCTTATGGAGACACTTTCTCCAGCATTTTTGAAACCAAAAACGCGCTTTCTGGATCTTGCATCCTACTGCCTGTCTTCTCGGTGAATTTTCAAAGCTTGTCACTGTTAATAATACTGTCTTAACTGGTCCTTTCATTCTTCACTCAGTTTGCGTGTGTGTAAAATGTGGAAAATAAGAGTCTTTATCCCATAAGGCTGTTTTAGGGGTTAAATGAGTAAAACATTTAGAAGATGGTCTGCAACGTAACTAGATGTATGTGTGTATTAGCTGTCTTATTATATTTAAATCACTACCTTAAGATTCAAAAGTCTGAAACAGAAACATGCAACTGGCGGGGCCTAGTTCTTGTACTCTGCTGGTTTCCTTGATGCCAGGAAGGATTATCTAGTTCTTTCAACCTAATAATTAGGGATTTTTTTCAAAATAGGAAAGGTTTGGGATATGAGTACCAGAAAACTGACAAACGTCCTTTAGTACTGCAGTCCCCAACCCCAGGTACTGGTCCAAGACTGTTAGGGACCGGGCCGCAGAGTTCTGCTGCGCCCCCCACCGTCTGTGGAAAAATTATCCTCAGTGAAACTTAGGAACAAGGTGGGACACACAGCAGGAGGTGAGCGGGGGCAGGGAGCAGAGTTGCACCCGTGTTTGCAGCTGTTCATCTCTGGCATCACGGCCTGACCGCCACCTCCCCTGGAATGCTCAGAGCCATTCTGCCACTGTCTACCAAATTCTTTTGTATGTTTCTCAAGTTCCTTTAAATATTTACATAAATGAAAAGAATAAAAATAATATCAGAACAATAGTGTGCATTTGGAGAAATCATGTCATGTTATTCCTATACTTTGGGTTTGTGCTCCAATTATGCAATTAAGGGGTGTACACACTGAGGGCAAGGGTCGAACCGTGAGAAAGACAAGCAATGAAGAAGAGGAAAGTGAACTTAGCTTTAGAGATACTGGACTTGACCAGAAGTAGATACGTCTACCATTCTTTCTCCACTTATGGTAGTCAGCTTGCTCTGAGTAATCTCAGTAACAGAATTTTACCTGTTACAAGTGAGCTTACAGGGACAGCAGCAAAATCCAGAATGAATTTCATCCAACAACTTCCCACTGGTAGATAGTTGCCAGACTGGATTTCTTAGGATCCCTTCCTCTTTGGTCTTGTTAATTATACCCCTTGCCCATGAAACACCTGTGCTTTGTGGCAGCTGACCACTGATCTCCACCTCACGCACCCCACCCGTGGAAATAATACACAGTTTTGGCCAATGAAAATTGTAGAGACATTTTCTGTGGACTTCTTGGAAAGAAGTTGGATTGTTTTTCCAAGAAGTGTACTGGAAGAAACAATCTTTCTTCCTACTGAGTGTAATTAAGTAAGCATGTCGCTCCTGCTAGCAGCTGACCTTCATCTTATGACCAGAAGGAGAGCTTTAGATTAAAGCTAATGCCAGTTTTGGATTGAAGCAATAATGTGGAAGACAGAGGGAGAAGAGATGGAAGAAATTTGTCTTCCATAATACCATTGTGCCATTTGATCAAGTCTTTGCTGATGTTTTCTGAGCCCGTGATATCTTTTCATTGTTTAAGACAATTTGAGTTTAATTTATCACTACATGAATCAGATTCGTAAATAATGCACTCTTACAAAATGACAGCTTCTATTCACTTTCTATCTAAAAGCATTTCTCAATAGAGAATTCCTATTTCCTTTTTTCCATTATTTTAAAGAAAAAAACCCATAATTTCAAATCACAGTTCTCTGTCATTCAAGATCATCCATTTTCTCAACAGATACTGTTGCTGTTTCAAAGGGATTCTGTATGTCTATTTTTAAATTTTAATTTTTCATTTTTTTTGCTGTTTCTCTCAAATAACTGGATATTTCTTGTTAACACTGCTCATTTTTTCTCTCGCCATCTCATTAAATATGGACCTCCCATCTCACAATCTTTATATAGCAATTTTTCAATATAAAATATAGAATAAGAAGGAATCGAAGAGCTTACTAAAACTGTTATTTATCTTAAAATAAAGAAGGACCTGAAGGCTACTAAAAATAAATTTATATGATGGAGGAGATTAATATTAGAAAATGAGAATGTAAAAGCCTTTGTTAAACAAAAAATAAAGGCAATCACTATAGCTGTCACTGTCTTGATTAGAAGTAGCATTCATTTTTGGTTACTCATGAAATAAAATATATTCATTTACAAATTGCCTCTATTTTTCCAACCCCTTAAAGTCTTTTTTTAAAATTTTCTTAGTTTTTCAGTATCTAATATTTGAAAGTATAATTGCAATATGACATTTGTTAATTTGTGTATTTTCTTTAGAAATATTTCATGAAAAATTCTGATAGAAAGGTAGCCCTGAAAATTCTAGCCTAATACAAAGAAAGAAACAATGACAAATGAACAAGGAACATAATTATTAGTGATGACTAATGGTCTGTGGGTTCACTGGGGTCCAGGAGAGCCTTCCATGTTCTAGGAACTTAATCGCTTATTTTATTAATATTATAATAGTTTATCCTTATATCTCTATTATGGATACTTAATTTGTGATATTTAGGAAAAAACAGATTACCTTACTATATTTTATTAAAAGTAATTTTATTCTTTATCAAAGGTATTTCCATTATTCACATAATTCAGATGATTCCTTTTCTCAGTGGAATCAGGTATAGGTAGAATAAGTGGTCTGCAATTGGTCCACTTCAATAAAATACAGCACTAGTGGAGAAAAGGGGAAGGCGGTCTGCTTTAGAGGTAGCTAATGCCTGCCCAAGTGAAGACAAAGCTAGAAGAAAATTAGGATTGAGTTGCAGCTCATGTATGTCTACGTGTTTGTATGTGTGGATTTTGTATAACTTAGACCAGTGAAGGGGACCATTTTATAAATGCACAAGAAGGGACTAAGTACCTGGAGAAATAAAAGAAAATCTTTATTTTTTTATGTATCTATATTTTATGATTTTATCTCTCATCATTAAATATTCATGGGAAAACATTAAAAGGTGGGATATATCCTCAAATGTAAGCTATCCTTTATGTATAGCGTTAGATATTTGTGTGATAACAAAGGGCTATTTATTATAGTGGGAAAAAAGCTCAAATTCAATGGAAAATATGTACAGAGGGCTTTGCTTTTCCAGTCAAATGGATGGATTTGTGTTAAACAATACTTTCTCACCTCTTGGTACCTAAGCAATATATTATATGTATTTTAAAGCATGTGATCAAAGTGGAAGAAGGTTCTAGAAACAAGTCACCCAAAGAACCAACAGAGTTATTAATACCTTGGTGAGTTGAAGTAAATGAAACACTCAAGCATCTCTTAGTCTGCTGTGCTCTTTTCAATATAGCGACAGAGGAATGTATGCAAATACAGTAAGACTTTCCCCAGCCAAGACATCTCTTCCAGAACGGCATTGCTCTTGCCCTATATGGGATAGGGGTTCCCTGAATGTTCTCCTCTCTTCCTTCAATTTCTTCATTTTGCAATTAAAATAAAAAGATTAGCCACTAGAGATAAGAGTTTATTTAAAAAAAAGAGTTTATTTTAGTAATTATAAGGAATTATATCAAAATCATAGAATGCATCATATGCTAGTAGATAAAAAATAAAAAGAATTATTACTTTTTTAATCGAGTTAAATATTTTTTGTTAAAATACGTTTATGATAGATGCCCTGTTTCTGTCCATATATAGGCACCCAATCATAGTTGATCTTATATTTATAATAGTAGAATTTTATGCATACTTATGAGGAATTCTTAGTGTTTGTGAGGATTTACAAAAGAATGCCTCAATGTTCAGAAGGGCTGGCGGCACTGAGGTGGAACTGATCTGGGGAGACAGACTAAAACTGTTTTACAAAGCCAAACTGGAGCCCAAAGAGTGAGCGAAGTGTGGAGCCTGCATAATAAAAAAAATGGGAAGCAAGTCGAGGCGAAAATAGGGAAGGGTTTGTGAGAGAGCCTGTCAGTAGAAACAAATTAAAATAAATCATTAGGTACCCAGTGTGATTATACAATAATGAGAAATATGTTCCTGTGTGGCTTGTGGAAATGTCTTCTTCCTTGGAATCACACTATGCTCCTAAATCTGCTAACATTTGTCTTGTGCTGATCCCCATGGCAACAAACATCCCATTAGGCAAAATTTGAAAATGCAAAAGCTCTACGTTATGAATTTCTCAAGGGTAAAAATGGTGTCATTCATAATTGTCCATCCAGTCTCAACACGCTGTGTGGCACAGAGAGAATGTTCAATACACGTTTAGTAAGCAAATATGTTAACAAAAGAATCACATTTTAAATAGAAATCTAAATATCATTGAAATTATATTGACATTTAAATTAATATCTAGAAATTTTCTCAATTTCTTTTTTTCCCTGAGTTTTAGCTAATTTAATCCACATGATTGATTTATCGTACTTTGAAACAATTTATTAAAGATAAGCATAGATTTAATTAGTTTTGCAGGAAGCACATTTTTAATAATTATTGATCTCTATTCTTTCTTCCAACACTGACTATTGTAGCAGAAAGTCTTGATTTTGGATTTGTATTTCTGGGTTTAGATTTCTGTTCTACCACTTGCTATGTCATCCTAGGCAAGTTATTCAACCTTTCTAAGCCTTCCAACGGGTATAAATAATCTAGAATTGTTATTGTTAGACTGAATGACATAGTGTGTGAAATGATATACAAATATCAATTCCTTTCTTCTGTGTCTTCCAAATTTTGAGGGGATTAACTGATACGTAAGGACTGCTTTTATAATACTCTGAATAAGAATTTGTTTATATTTAGTTGGAAGTTACTATATTTCACTACTACTCTGAGAATATGTTGGTAAAATATGTTTTCTACTAAATGCAACTGATTTTCATTGCTCAAAATTCTATTACTAATTTTTTTCTTTTCAAATGCCTATTAATATGCTGAAAATTATTTATCTAGTTGAATAGTCTTTTGAGTTTATATTCCTATAGAAATATATCTAAATAGTTTTCTAGAAGTAAAAACCAAATATATTTAAAACTAAATTTTATAATTTTTCCTTTTTATTACCTATTTGCCTTTCAATGCCCAATTCCTTTTCCACAAACAAGTCTTAATCACCTGTTCAAACCTTCTTTGTTTCCTGAACTCCTCAAGTTCCCATTTGGCTTGTATTCTGCCATATGTAGTGATCATTTTATTTAATTAACAAATATTTATTAAAGGTCAAATAATGAGTCAGGATGAGAATATAAAGATAAATAAGACAGAGAAGACACAAATATAACTATCATATAATGTGATATTTACAATGAAGATGCATTTATTCTAGCTGCATTTTTATCATTGAAACACCTTGTCTTTACTACATTTGTAGAACATTAGGGGGAAAAATCTTTGCTATATATAATTTTCCCATTATGCTTTGTAATGAGAAAATCCCAGAATCTAAATTAAATACTTTAAACAATACTACTGAGAAGAAATCTAATTTTTGTTCGTTTGTTTTTAGAGACAGGTCGCCCTAGCTGGACTGCGGTGGCTCCATCACAGCTCACTGCAGCCTGGAACTCCTGGGCTCAAGCGATTCTCCTGGCTCAGCCTACGGAGTAGCTGGGATTACAGGTGCGTGTCACCATGTTCTGCTCAAATCTAACATTTTAATAATTAATTTTCCTTTTGAACATATTTCTTTGCATTCTAGTAGTTAAACAGAATTGAGACCAAATTTTTCACAAATAATCTTAGAATCTAATCTTACCAAAGTCAAACCTAAAAGGCTCAATAGTATATCACATGATTATTAACCTTATGTTACTCTTTTCAGATGTCATTAATTATTCTGTTACTCATCCTCTCTGTTCATATACAACAAGTTTTCCAATTCAAAATTGAACCCAGTGTTATTTCCCATGCATCATATTATAACAGAGTCTCTCTGATTTGCCCTTAAGGACTTTGAGAAACAATTAAAATTATATAAATTACTTAGAAGTCAACCTTTTCCCCATTCCAGCCTGGATCTCAATACATTTTAAAGAGAAATGCAATATATTTAATGTGCATTGTGTCCTTCATTAAAAAGTAAGTCCTCCTGTGTATTATTATTCATTTATACTCATGCTTTTAGTAAACACGTCTGTACATACACTCACTAAATTTACTATATTCAGTCCAACTTCATGATATTTACCTTAAAGTTATTGAAGATATCTATTCCCCCATGTTCTGTTCTCAAGAGCACCCAAAACGAGTAACTCTTTGTAGCAAAGAAAATCTTCTGTTACGACCTGAATGAAGTATAAAACCTGCACCGAGTCAGTAATATCAATTGATTCATCCAAAGCAATTCAATAATATATATTTTCCTTTTGAAATGTTGCGTAAAGTTCTGTTAAGTTGAAGGCTAATTCATGCTGCCAATTAGTTATGGTTCTCTTTGAAAGAGGCAGTTGTTTGTACTTTGAAATGTTATTGGGTCTAAGCATCCGATAACTTTGACAATACATTCTTTCACAATTTCTACATCACTGAATGGCTTTCCTTTGTCCCCGAGTATATAAGCTACTTTTTAAGTTGTGTCAGTGACATTATTTCCAGGTCTTATTAATGCTTGAAAGAATTGTCTTTGCTTTGGATTTTCATCTTTTAATTTCTGCAATACAACCTTTCATGCTTCTCCCTCTTATTTAAAATATTTGTGGTCTTTATGAGTGTAATGTTGATACTGCAGTATCACAAAGCAAGCAAATCATCTTATCTTTAGCAGAAACAAGATAATATTGCAATTCCCAATACTCATTAAAACATCTGTTTTCTTCCTTCAGTGTTCTCTTGGTCTTCTTTGTCATGATGAGCTGTTAAGCAGACAGAATTAAAAAAAAATACTGTCAAGCTGTGCAACAATTCACAAATTTCGTTTCAAACAGAAACTCAGTGTACTGTTGTCAAAAGCTGATAACAGACTGGCATGCTCAACCCCCATAAACTCTCACCAACCAGCCTCATGGGGCAGTGGCGCCACTCAGGCGGGGGAAGTTAGAACTAAATCATGAGCGTAGTAGCCATCAATTTAGCCCTTATGGCTTACTAATGTTCTAAGTGCGCCAGTCAATCTGGGAGGATTATTTCGCTGAAACTTATTTTATTCTTTGGTATTTTAAGTATGTTCATTTTAAAAATAAAATAAAACATAAAATATGAAAAAAATGTATTACTAAAAATGAAAGGATTTGTTCTGTAAAATTTGGATTAAGTCGAAAGACCTGCAGCCGTAAGGCCGTAAGTTCACCTCCCCTGGTTTATACTGTTATATTCTGTTGACTGTGAATTGTTTTAATGCACTGGCATCCGCCTGGGTGGAGCTTGTCAAAATCCTACAGCAGTGATTCCCTATTACAATAGGCTAAGAAAGAAAGAAAACAAGCTTCTGCATTGTGAAACACAGTGACGGAAGTATTTAACAAGTGGAAACTAACTGTGGCATAGGAGATTCTTCAGTTGCCTTTCAAAGCAGTGAACATGCGGAATCTTACTGGCATTATCATCTGCCATAAGTAATTAAACCTGTCCCTTCCTGCGCTAACTGGAAGAGAAATGGTCTAAACCAGAACACTAATTGGATCTGTCCCAGGAAAGGTCTGAGCCAGAAACTTCGAGAGATAAAGAAATCCTGTACTAGGCTCTTGTTTCTCATCAGTATGTTAAGTGATGCATTCCATTTTCAGCGCCAAATTGTGGAGAAGGTTAGAATACTGAGGAGACGTGTGAAGCCAGGCATCCTTCTGCTCCTCTGATGGGCCTTCTATTAATACGTGTTTGCTTTTGCCTTTCAGATCAAATGGCTAAACATCAATCATGCCTATATTGAAATGTAAATATTAAAGCATATTCCAAAGTAAAATATAAAATGGGTTTGGTGCATTGGGTGACTTAAATTATCTGCTCCATTGCTTCCATCCATTAGTGTAGGCATTAGAGAGCTGACTGAACACCTTCACTATTAATATGCAGAAAAAAGGAATTAAATTCCCCATCTACAAAAGTGACTATCACAATTACTGAATGTGTTGAATGCCCACCATGAAAACTTGCTGAAAGATGTAGAGAATAAATAGTAACTCCTTGGGGTTTTGAAATCATATATATATAAAAAAGTTATTGGGTATTCAAACTTCAAGAGCCACAGGCTCACATTATTAAACAAACAAGGTGGATGGAGTTTTCTAATCGACTATAGTCTAGCCGCCACACAAGACTTTAGCTCCTAAATATTTATGAAAATGTTCTAAGAAAGCAAAATAGATATAGTTTACATACAAAAAATTTTCTTAGAAAGCATTCTGCCCTAGAAAACACTTATGGCACATTTTCAAAAGGCCTTAGTGGGAATTGTAAACAGAATTTCTATGAACCAATAAAGGCATAACAATCCCATACTTCTTAGGGGCATTTTAGCTGTCTGATGAAAAAAAAGACTATGTTCTATCAACACTCACAGTTGTACTTGAAGATTCCCTTCTGCGAAAAAAAGAAAAAAAATGAGAATAAAATAAATAATTATAGTTTCAGTATAGTGCATGTATACACGTGCTCTCTCTTTCTCAACAATTTAAGATTGTGTTTAGTATCTATATTAAAGCTACTGCAAAGACTAAGACATGGAGGTGATATAAGCATTTCTTCCACATCTCTGGATTAATATTTGAAAGATGAGCAAACCACGTCATAAATTAAAGATGTCGCAGGCAAAAAAAATCTCTAAGAGCTTTACTTCCAGAATCTTGTAGCTGTAAAGGTGCTCATAGATCACTGACCCTACACCTTTTTTTACAGGTGAAGAAATTCCAGCTCTTACAGAACCATTTGAGTTGTCTAATAGCACACAGCAAGATGTAGAAGAGCTCAGCCCGGAACACAAGTCCCAGCTCTGCCAAAAAAATTATTTGTCGGAGAATATAAAACATTGGGAAAACAAATTACTTGATCAAAATCCTATGTACTCCATTTTGTGGAATTGTTTAATATGTTTGTTGACGATGAATTTTTTTGCTTGAGTCTCTTAAAAAGTTATGCAAATGTAAATTTTATTTACATATCCTGACTTTCTACTGTATTGTTAGTTAAGTTCCTGTGTGATGAGGACCATTGTACTCACCAATTCAATAAACCTCTAAATGTCCAGTGCAGAATTTTGTCAGTACAAATGCCCTGGAATGTGATATTCCAAAGACCAGGGTTGCATTTTCTTCATATGTGTATCCTAGCCTCTAGCCATATGTGCTATTTAAATTTAAATTAATAAAACTAAATAGTGAAATTTTATTTTCTCAGTGCTCAACAGCTTGAAATACCTCCATGGCTTAAGTGTAGCTACTGGCTATTATATTGGATAGTGCAGATATGGAATATCATCAACATCACAGAAAGTTCTACTGGACAGTGCTGGCAGCAAGTAATAAAAATAGGAACAATATGTTAGGGAGATGTTGGAGAGAGAGGCAGAGGGAGGAAGATGATGGATAGATAGATGACTGGTAGGTATAGATGACAGAAAGAAAAGGGAAGGAAGAAGGAAGGAAGGAAGGAAGGAAGCAAGGAAGGAAGGAAGGAAGGAAGGAAGGAAGAAAGGAAGGAAGGAAGGAAGGAAGGAAGGAAGGAAGGAAGGAAGGAAAGGAGGGAGGGAGAAAGAAATGGATAGATGGCGGGGAAGTAGGGAGGGGTAAAAGACAAAGAGAATGAGGAACAGAGATAACTACCTGATATTCTGAATGTATTTCAGATGTGTTCTGCTGCCGGATAATTGTGTAAGAAATTGGCTCAACAACGCTTTTCTAAGCCTTATAAACCGTGACTCTGACCCGTGGTGCGCGCAGGCACAGGGGAGCTCAGACGCTGCCTCACCTTGGTGAAATCAGCACGCCCACCGCGAGGCCAGTGCTTCAAAGCAGAATAAGAATTAGTGGCTTTTAAATTCTTCGGGCAAAAAAGAGACAAAAACAGTAGTAATGATAATTTAGGATGTGGAGCCTCAGACATTTATATTGGTGTCATCTCTATATAAATTATATATTATAATTATATTATTTAAAAATGAATGAAATTTCTCTATATTCATGATTTAAATCCATATTTATAACTTTTCCTTGAAGATTACATGCTGCATTCTCATTGTTTTCATCTTTCTGTCATTTCCTACCTGTTTTAAAATTATATTATTATGTTGTCTATAAAATTAATTTTAACATCTTATAAGCCATTTACCAGAGCTGATGTGCATCTGTCATTAAGTATCAAATATTACCAATGGGGATTATGATCCTTGTCTAATAGCTACAAGCAGGACTTTTTAAAAAGTTTCATAGAAATATATAATATGGAATTCAAAAAATGAACCTATTAGGTTACATAATCCTTTCCCAGTGAATAGTTCTCCAGAGAATTGTCCCAGTGGTTCTGTGTGAGCTCAGCTGGAAATGGCCCATGAAGGGGCATGGCGCGGGCTCCCTCCGGAGGCTGCGGGATCCGGAGCCCAAGCTCGGCCTCCCCCCACATTCTCGCGCAGCCGAGTGGGGTTTTCCCATCATGCAGTGAAAAAGAACATAAACTACCCATAAACCATAACACATAAAACATTTTATTAAACAGTCCACTAAATCTATATTGACTTTTTGATCTTATAAAGTTTTTATTGTTATTCAGAGCATAAACCATTCTAATGGGAGGGCATCTTATCTTTCTCCAGGACTGATGGTACTCACCAGAAAACCTAGCCCATTTCAGAACGAAAGTTTCCATTTCCATATGTCAGTATATTGAAATCTTTTTAAAAGTCAACACTATGACCCACAAAGGAAATTACAGCAGTAGTTGTTGAATACCATCCAGCCTTGAGGTCCACTCCCTTTCATAGCTAAGGATTCTCTAAATCCAAGGAAAATTTCCAACTCATCTCTTTCTATAAATAGGCAAAATGTATTTTAATTTCCATCACACATGTTCTTTTTTGTTTGGGTTTTATATTAGAATTTTTTATCTAATTATCCAATTAATACTATGCCAACTATCTGCTAATTCTGGAGACGTGGCAGTGAATAAGAAAGGTAGAGATTCTGATTTTATGGAGCTGAGAGTTTAGTGTTGGACATAGAGACTAAACACATTCTTTCATAAATATTTATTTCATCAAAATTGTAGTAAGATAATTTTATATATATGTATGTATTTTATAGTAGTCAATTATTGGCTGCAATGAGAATGTGGAATAAATGAACCTAACTAGGCTTGGTGGTCAGAGAAACCCTCCTGAGTAAGTAGCTTGGAAGCTGCGCAGCATTGCCTGTGAAAAGAGGGGAAGGGCATTCCCAGACGGGGTTAAGACATGTGCAAAAGGGATTCTAACATGTTCTGGGAGCTGGAAGGACAAGTCCTGGAACGAAAGGGAAAGGCTAGAATGGGAGGCTGGGGAAGGAGGCGGAGGTTGGCAGAGAAGAAGGAAGAGCTGGAGAGGAGAGAACTACCTGGGGTGGGGCAAGAAGGAAGCGCTTCCGGGAGGGGCAGGAAGAAGAGAACACAAAGACACCATGGTAGACAGCAGGTGGCCTTGGCAGGTGCCCTTTGGGTGCAGAGCTGGCGACTGTGGGAGCCTTAATGGAGCGGGTCGGAAGGGAATGGGAAGTGAGGAGGAGGAGATGAAACGTATAAATAATGCGTTCGAAAATTTTGGCTTTGAAAGGTGGACATTAAACAACAGTGAGGGAGTCATTTTGTTTTAATTTTTAAGGATGGCAAATACGGAATTAGATGTAAATGCTGATGGAAAAGCCCTGGTAGAGAGGGAAAAAATGGCAAGAGAAAAATGAAGTATTGACAGGAAGAGAAGTGCAGACAGGACTGAATCTCGAGTAGTTTGTTTCTCTCAGATATTATCAAATCTGGAAAAATACTCTGTGCTGTCATATGGAAATTCTCAGCTTAGCTCTTCTTTCTTTTAATGTATCATTTGACATTCAATGGTTTACTATGTGTTGTTCTGAAACTATTCACAATAATCTTTGCTAATAATTGCTTATATTAACTTAGCATTCCCTCATTATTAATACCTTCCCGGGCCATATTATCGCTTATATAACTAAAAATTTTTATTTAATTGGCCATTTTCAAAAGTTATATATCTATTCTCAGGCAGAGCTTTTTATTGGGACTAAGAGGACATACGTGGCAGGGTGGAGCCCTTGATCTGCTGATAGGGAGAGAGGAGGACAGCTAAGGAGGGAAATTCAGGGGAGGTGGCGGCCCCGCCGCGTGGCCAGTAGCATTACTGCGACCAGCAGAGAGGCACAGTGGGGACTGCCAGCCATAAAGCTAAGGGCTCCTCTAGGTCCATGGGTATTCTCCTCTGGGAGCCAAAAGAAAGTCTGAGAAACACTGTCCAAGAGCTCTGAGTGATAAGAATTCGAGACTGAGACGACCCTCTCTGGCAGAGGAGGGAGAGAAAACCCAAAAACATTTATGAACAATATTATAAAACTTTATTGAAAGATATTAAATAGGACACAAATATATGGAAAGATAAAACATATCTTGGGTAGAAAGACTCTGGAGAATGTTCTGGAAGTAAAGGTTGGATTTAGATATCTCTTGTGACCCAGCCATTCTCTCCCTCGCTATGCAGCCAGAGAAACTGAGACACACCAACGCAGAGACACCACCATTCTCACCACCGCTGTCACCATTGCAGCGAACGTTTACTGAATGCTCGCCAGGCAGCCGCCATTATGAACATGTTTTATGAATTAATCCATTTGTTAGGTTTCACCACATGAAAATGCTGATATTTACTGTTCTTAGGCTATGAAAATTGCCATTCCGTGTACTTCAAGCTAAAACTCTTTCTAATGGTTCTATGAAGCAAATACCATTATCATCTTCATTTTCAAATGGGAAACCGAGGCACAGAGAGGTGAAAGAACTTGCCAAGGTGGCTGAGCTACTAAGTGACACACCTGCAAACATCAGATTCATGCAGTCTGACACTGGAGTCCACCTTCTAAACCACTTGCTGCGCTGCCTCTCAACCTGGAGCAGGGGTCCACGGCAACTTACTTCGAGGGAGAACAAATTTGAAAATGACGTTGTGTCCATTCATGGAGGAACTGAAAAATAACTTATGTATATTCATACAAGAGAATGCTACAAAATAGCAAAAATGAATGAACTAGACTTATATTAATCCACATTAAGTGAAAAAAGGAGAGGTTCTAGAAATATATATATAGTATGAGCCTTTGTATGTTGGTTAAGACCATATAAAGTGGTACCACATACTGTTTAATGCCAATGAACACATGCATAGGTAGCCGTTGAAATGAAAACGCCAAATAATGAAGACGGTGGTTAATGCGTGTGCAGAAGGGTGCAAGTGGGGATGGACAAGGAGGCATACGGCTGTCTTGATAACGTTTCCTTTTGAGTGAGGTGGTGAATACATGGGTGCTTGTTGTCCTCTTCTTGAATTCTGCAGCCAGAGAGAAAAAAAGAAAAATATACCCACCATAAACAACTCTCAATGAACAATATAAGGAATAAAGAAATTAATAAGAACACTTATAGAGTGGGGAAGACAAAATTTTTTTAGAAAAGACAACATTAAAATGTCCAAGATGTAAACAGGAAGTATGATATGATCCCATTTGTGTAAAATTAATTTATATTTGCATATTTCATAAGAGAAACATGAAATAGAGATGCTAAGATCTTAACAGTGGTTGCTTCAGCGTGATGAGATTTCAAAATGTTTTATGTATTTTTTCTTCCATTTTTATGCAGTCTGCAAATGTTTTTCAGTGTGCTTAGATGTGGTCAGAAAAATACACAGCACTTCAGATACGTGAAAGAGGGAGCTGCGATAGCAAGAAGGGAAGCGAAGTGCGGAATAGACCTTGAAATAGGCAAGTGCAGGTTTCATACCCATTTAGAGATGAAAACCAAGCAGCCAGTATCTCCACCAAGACCTCTCATCAGGTTCAATTCCAGGTCTGGGTCAATCCAATTAATTACTTAGCAAAGCCCCTGGGAAAGGTCGTGCCAGGATCCTGTCTTGTATGGAAGTCATGGTTTTTAACGAGACAGCTTTTTTAACTAAGCAGATTTGGGAGCCGGGATTAAGGAAGAATTCTAAGTTCTAAGGTGGGAATGGATTTTAGGGGATAAATAGCACAGGTGATAGCTTATGGGGGGATATGTGAGAGGATGGTTCAAAGTGGGGGTAGAATTTAGGAGGACAGCATGAGGTTCTATCCCTGTGGGAAAGGATCTGTTTCACCCCTGCCCCTCGGGGGAAGATCGAACCTTGGGGTACCCCAGATCTGGCCAAAACCTGGCAGTGGTCTTTTTCATGAAGAATTGAGATGCCCACAGAAGCAGAACTGCATTGTTGTCCAGACCATACGTTAGAGAGCAGGCCACTCTTCCCACCTCTTCCTGGAGTCTTGGTCACAGCAAGGATGAGGTTTTGTCAACATCCGGGTCAGCCTCTTGGCAGGGTCTGCGACCTGCTCAAGAAGGGCGGACGGAGGGAGCACTGCCCTAGATGCCTCCCAGGGAGCCGGGGCAGAGCGGGAGTCAGGTGTGAACCAGCCTAGACGCCTCCTGCTGCCAGACCAGCTTGTGTGCTGTTGCCGCAAGGACTCCACAAAGTGACTGAAGACTTGGGAAAGCTAATTTCTGACAACTGGGAAGATCAATCATTGTTCATTACAAGTGAATCTCATTCTCACCATGGTGGGAAGTGAGAATGTGGGTTATGCTTGCTTTATTAAACTTTTAACTACGTATTGCATCATAAAGAATATTTGCAATGCTTTTTGGTATTGTGGAGGATTATATTTTTAAAAGTCGAAATTTCTAAGTTGGTTCAGTTTTTTTTTTTTTTTAATTATTATTGTTATGGAGAAAGCAAGGGAGCATGAAGGAGAGGGAGGGCCAGATGAGACAGGAACAGAGGAAAGAAGTGGAAGGGGAGGAAAGAGCTTCGGTCAGACCCAGAAGCCGAGGGGATGGGGAAAGCAATGGAGCCCTATAATAGCTCTTCAATCTGCTTTTATAGAAGTAAACACTCCTCAATAGTGAAAACACAGAGCTGAAACTTTAGAACTGAAAGGAGCCTTCGATTTCATAAATGCCAAAAAGCTCATTATACTGATTAGGAAACACGTCCAGAGATTTCCTTTAAAAGCAAAGCATCAGAGGGAGCACATTTCTGTTGAATGTCATGTGTTAGGGCTTAATATATGTATTGTTAGCATTTTCTGAATTGAGTTTTCAGCAAATTAGTAGCCAATGAATCATCCGTAATTACTTGTATTGGATTAAAGGAGAGTGTTTTCCTACTTAAAAGGTAGGCTGGGGTCAATTTTATGGCAGTGTTATTTATGTATATGCGTAAACACATCTGGTGGCCTGAAATTCCCATTTCCATTCCTTTAATGTTTTTGCAAGTTTGTACAAATTGAACAGGAATGTCAGTTTTCTGCTAAATCCATTAGAAACTGATATAAGGGTGAGAAGAAAGGATGTAATGGAAAAGGTAAGGTATTAGAATTTAGAAGAATGTAGAATAACAGACCAGACTATGAAAAACATGGGTGGAAAGAATTACTCTCATCTTCAGACTGGAAAAGCTAAGGCACGAAAAGTTAAATCACATATATGTGCTTTGCTGTTGAATAATGTATGCCTCTCTCTGGATGGGAAATGCTCTCTTATCGCAGTTTTAATTTGCATTTCTCTGATCACTAATAAGTTCAGTATTTTTCATATATCCTACATCAATTGTGCTGCTGCTTCTGAGAAATTCCTATTCATATCTTTTGCCAATTGTTACATTTATCATTTTTTATTTTATTTGTAAGAGTTTTTTATATGCTCTTCAAACCAAGCCTTTGTTGGTTTTACGTTGTGCAAACACATTCTTCCTATCCGAGGCTTGTCCATTCACTTTTCAATGGTTTCTTTCGATGATCAGAAGTTCTTTATTTTAATGTAGTAGAATTATCCATCTTTTTTATGGCTAGTTCTTTGATGTCTTTTTTTTTTTCCTTAAAAATTCCTACCCTGAGATAATTAAGATATTTCTTATATTGTCTTTTAGCAGTTTGTAGTTTTTCCTTAAATATTTAAGTCTTTAATCTACCTTAAATTTATAGTCATGCATTGCTTCATGACGGGGACATGTTCTGAGAAATGTGTCATCCGGTGATTTTGTCATTGTGTGGACATCAGAGGGTGCAATTACACAAACCTAGATGGTACAGCCCACTGTCACCTAGGCTCCATGATACAGCCCATTGCTCCTAGGCTGCAGACCTGCACAGCATGTTACTGTACTAAATACACAGTTGCAACATAATGGTATTGGTGTATCTAAACACATCCAAACACAGAAGAGGTGATTTGTTGTGCTACAACATTAAGATGGCTACCACATCACTAGGCTAGGAATATTTCAGCTCTGTTATAAGCTTATGGGCCCACCATTGTATATGCCATCCGTCTCTGACTGAAACATTGCCACGTGGCGGTGTATAATTGTACTTGGAAAGGCTGTGCAATAGGAACCCAGTGTCCATGAGTTTATATTTATGATTAAGTGTGCCTACACCATTTATAAACAGCTTGTCCTTTTACCACTGAACTTCAAGTCCTGCTTTATTAGTTAACAAATATCTATATATATATCTATACATATACGGGTTTATTTCTGGACTTTCTACTGCTTCCTCGGCCCATTTGTCTATTTACAGACAAATCCTGTGCTACCTTATTTATTTTTGCTTTACAATAAAGTTTAATATAGCCTATGATAAGCCCCTGCTTTGATTGGCCCTTTACTCCCCCATATAAATTTAATATCAGCTTGTCTAATTATACAGAAAAACTCTTTTGGGTTTTTGATGGGAATTATACTGAATCTGCAAATAAATTTCCGGAGAATGGACATTTTTATGATATTGAGTCCTTAAAGTCTGGTTATAGTCTCTGATGGGAAAGACATTATTTTCTTAGGCTGATAAGCATGACTTTTTTTTTTTTAATTTTAAAAGTAGTGTGTATCTGAAGCAGAACTTAATAAACCAGGACAGGATTAGCATTTATTAATATAAAAATCTGGAGGCTGAGGGGCAGTTTATAAAACTGAGACATTTTCTTTTTTTTTTTCTTTTTTTTTTTGAGACAGAGTCTCACTCTGTCACCATGGGTAGAGTGCAGTGCTGTCATCGTAGCCCACTGCAACCTCAAACTCCTGGGCTCAAGTGATCCTCCTGCCTC
Source organism: Avahi laniger (assembly GCA_963575035.1). Taxonomy (NCBI): domain Eukaryota; kingdom Metazoa; phylum Chordata; class Mammalia; order Primates; family Indriidae; genus Avahi; species Avahi laniger. The sequence continues at coordinate 2,681 of CAUYSK010025710.1, read as the reverse complement.
AGCCTTCCAAATAGCTGGGACTACAGGCACATGCCACCACACTCAACTAATTTTTTTACTTTTAGTAGAGATGGGATCTCACTCTTACTAGAGCTGCTCTCAAATTCCAGGCCTCAAGTGATCCTCCCACCTTGGCCTCCCAGAGTGCTAGGATTACAGGCGTGAGCCACTGTGCCCTGCCTGAGACACTGTCTGTAAAGCACTTGTTACCTGAGACACTTGTTCTTTTCAAAATTCACTCAGTTGTGAGAAAAAAGAATCAGATTTTGATATTTTAAGGAATTTAATTCATCTGTTTTGAGTTCATTGATACTAAATTAATGTAAAAGCTATTCCTACAGGCTGCTAGACATTTAATGTCTTTTGAGTTTACTTATAATTCCTATATGGAGTTATTTGCTTCAAAAAAAACCTATGTTTTTTTCACATAAGGACATTTTGAGTAACAATCTCATCAAAGGATTTTCTTATTTATATGTTTCTGATTTTATTTATTCTTCTCACAATGAGATTAACAAGTAACTGAACCTAAAAGGATCAAAGCTACAGAAGCCTTTTTTCTTGAGATGTGGGACTCAAACTTCACCACAAAACTGGTCCAAAGTTCTTTTTATCAATCGTGTGTTTACGTACATGATGTTTCCTACTCCCTCCCCGTGGGCGGAAGCCTCGGGTGTCAGCTGACGGCAGAGGCTGTCGACTGGACTCCCTGTTCGGTCGAGGCTGAGATGTGGGTGCAGGGGCGTGGCAGCGTGGCCGAGGTGGCTGCACTGAAGAGTCCCCTGAGTGAAGAGAGTGGGAACAGGGCAGAAGTCCCCCCGTCCCAACCACTCCCAAAACCACCTGCTCAGAAACCTGCATCTTAGACCAGACTGAGCCTTTGTTCCTTGTGCCTACCTGAAATTTCTCCATATTCACACCCAGGGACGTGGCAATATTCACTAGTCTGTATTTATGTTAATTCTTCCCTTGGCTACTTGTGTGGCAGACGTCACTTTCAGTGTGTGCGATAATTTTTTTGTTCCATGCCTTATTTCCTCTAGTAAACTGAACATTCTCTGAGGGCACGATTCCTGCCTCACACCTCCTTGTCTTTTCCCCTGCAGGTAAAACGCTATTGTATCTTGTGAAGAATCACGGTTAAAAGTCATGCTGGTCTCTGGGGTCCCCCTGCACTGAGGTCTCCATGCTGGTCTGGGCATCTTCCGTGAACTCGGGCATCCTCAGGGAAGTGAGCTTGTGACAAGCAGACAGCGGTTCAAAGTAACATCACTGTTTCAAAAGGGAAAGGCTGGTTTAGAGCATCTAGCCTCAGATTTATCCTCTAACTTAGTGTACATGAAACTTACAGAGAACGTGAAGCTATGGGTAAAAACAAATAGAAAATAAAGCAAACGAAAACTGACGTTTGCACACAAAAATAACTGCGTGGTGGAGGGGGTATGGGACATTTCTGTCCGTTGCATGGAATAACAAGTGGCTTCAGTGAATTGAGGACTCCAGAGGATGCAGCACGCACGCCTTTACCAAGTGCATTTGCCACCTGCTGCTTCCGTGGCCGAGGCACGCCAGTCCTCGAGGTGACCGCAGTCACCTGAGTTGGTAGTTTAAGAGCGTTAGGGGATCCCATGCATGGCGGACCCATCGCTACCTTCAGACGCCAACTGAACTCATGACGTGCTTTCTGTTTTCTTACATGGAACTTGCCTTAGCCATTAGAAGAAACTAAGATAAATTACTTGTGAGCTCAATAGAAACACTTGTCCTTTATGGGTGTGGGAAATTTTGAAGAGGAATGAGAGCTCAGGGCCAGAAACTCCACGGTGGTAAAAGGAGAGAACTCATTTTTCATGTGCATAGTAGATGCACAAAAAAAAAATTTGTTGACTGACAGCCAATCTTCAAAATTCTATTTCTGCAGGGAACCTATTCCAAATTCTCAGAAAATCACAGAAAGCCACAGAGATATAGAGGAAATGGAAAGAGCATTATTTCTTACAGCATGATTTCTCTATCTCTTTGATTGTTCACATCAATTCTGGATTTAAATTAGCAGAATTGATTTATGGAGACTCCTTTTTTTCCTGTCTGATTCTATGGCTACAATTTGTGCAACAAATATGAGCCTTGGGCTATGATTATGTGGCTCCACCATGAGGACCAGCACTTCCCTTTGCTTATTGCACTGGTTATCCGCTTCCTTTCAGAAAATCCTAACTGTTCAAGCATGCCCCTAAACCACAGTCCTTTGTCTATTTTTGTTTTTATCACAATCTGCAGATTTGTTCCTAATGCCCAAGCTACCATATCACTTACTCTAATGCAGGGCTTAGGCCTTTCACATGCTATACTTCAATAATTCGGATTACGAAACAACCAGCCTGAGAGATTCATAACACATATTTAAACATGCTTCGTAATAGGACTTTGCATTTTTCCCTCTCTGGAACGTTGTAAAATTCAATCAAACAGAACCAGTTGTAAACTTTATATTCAGGACGTTTCCTCCATTCTCCTACTCTGTTTCAGGGCTGTCCCGACCCGCGGGACACACAGCGTGGGGTGGCAAGGGGCGGACTACCTGCCGGTGAAGAAAAAAGGGGAGGGAGAGAGAGAGAGAAAAAAGGAGAGAGAGAGAGAGGGGGAGGGAGAGAGAGATGGGACAAGAGACACACAAAATG